>JADLZN010007224.1:0-123242 GCA_018155175.1 Sinocyclocheilus anophthalmus
TTAACATGAAATTAGTTTCTTATTCCATTCCATAAAATGCTGTGAAGTATTTGTTTTCTCATCTAGTGTGCCAAATGTAGGCTACTTTTTAAACTTGTGTCCATACAATTTAGTTTAATCCAAAATTGTACTTATTAAGGAACACTTCATGCTTGTGTGTGTGGTCTTAGATTCCTATTCATTTTGTAAATACAGCCTAACAGTTTAAGAACAATTACACTAGGATAGATGAAAAACGATCCACAAATACAAGTTTATTTCAGCTGTTGTATTTAAATGAAAACAACTAACAGACACAGTTTTAAAGCATTGCAAGCTACAGCACAACGAACTGAAATCAAAATTAATAAAAAGTTAAATAAGTTAAGTGTGCTGAATGTCTGCAAATGCAATCATTCAGTCAGCGACGACTGCACAAAACGTGCAAACTAATAAAAACATTATAAACCGTTACAAAATGATGAACAAATGTAGTTTAGGCATAGGTTTGTGCAACGCTGTAAAATATTTACCTTTTTTAAAATATACCATTAAACCTGCTGAGATACAAGGAGCGTGAACTGAAATTCTCAGTTCCACTTGGTTCCACGCGCATGTCCGGGAAACTCATGAATATTCATGTATGCCCCGCCCACTGAAACCAAAAATCTCGTAACACCGGTAAGGATGCTAATACTAATGCGAGTGTTATGCTGATTGTGCTAGCTCCATTATGGCGTGAAATACCGTTCTTTTAAAACCTATCGGAGTTGTGAATCTGATTCTTGCTGTTTGATACCATATAGACACAGATTCAGATTGTTTTATGTTGTTTGAGATGCTCATAAAATATCGTTAACATTTAAATGCAAATTTGGTTTGTTTAGGCTAGCTAAGCTAGTCACCACTTTAGCAGATCTTTGATAGTATTCACACCGCTAAAGGTGCCTTCATACTGTTTTGTTGACTTAAAAGTCATTTGATTGAGGGAGTATTTATCCTCTTGTTTTCATATGTAAAATAAGGGTGATTTAGTTCATTTAATTGCCAATATACATGTTTGATATGTATATGAGGAGCAGGAATTCATCTTAGCTGTTAAAAGAATAAATATATTAAAATGTGATGTTTAAAATGTTATTAAGATGCATAAATAGATTTAAAAGGTTAAAAACATACATATCTGGTTTCAGAAATCTCATGATTTTATTTCTATACTGTGAGATGGAAGTACATGATTGATTGATTGTTGTTCATTGGAACTGACTTATGTTATGTGGTGTGATGTGTACTTATTCATTTGCATAATGATTAGAGTATTTATATCCTTTACAGTTGGTTATATTTGATTTGACATTTGAATGGAGAAAAGTTGATTAGATTTGAACAGAAATGAGGCAATTGTAATTAATGCATTCTGTACTGTATGTATAGATTGGTTTTAGAAAGGGATAGACCATCTGAATCTGACCCTGGTGGTCAGTGGCGAGCCAACCGCAGAAGTGAACAGACCAAGAGCCTGGTGTGTTCTTTGGAACCATTATCATCCTATGCCTTCATTTGAAATACAGATAAGAACACACGTAAACCTACCCGGGTAGTGAAAAGAACATACATACTCCAAGACACACACACACCAAGAACTTTCTTGGACTCTTTCTTTATTTGAGGTTATTTATTTTGGGTTTATTGTGCGCTGTGCACTCAGGAAGCCAGCTTAGGTAGGCAGGGAATGTAAATAACTGCCATTCATTTTGTATAATACATTTCTCAAATGTACCTGTTTTGTGTTGTCTGTTCTCTGCTGACCTTTTACTATTTCAGGCTCCGTAGTCGTACCTAGAGGTTCTGATATTAGCCCAGATTTAATTCCTCACTACTAAATTAGTTATCAGTTACACTAACCTGAGACACGGGTTACATATGCATGTTATGTAGTCTATGTTTATTAAAAACAAGTTTTGTAACAACCAATTGTTCCGGTCCGGACCTTTAACACTGATGAAAATTAGATTTGGACCTTTGAATGTAGACTTTGACAACCCCTGGAATAGACTGTATTTCGACGGAGATGAAAAGAACTACGAACTTTGGGAAACAAAATTACTAGGCCACATGCGTTTACTAGGACTGAAAGACACAGTGTTATCAGAGCCCCCAGCGTGTGGTGATGAAGATGATGCCAACAAAAACGAGGAAGCATATGCTGAACTTATTCAGTACATAGATGACAAAAGTCTGTCTCTTGTCATGAGAGATGCCGTGGACGACGGTAGGAAAGCTCTATGGATTTTGAGGGCCTACTATGCTGGTAATGGAAAGCCGCGAATAATAAGCCTGTACACAGAGTTAACCTCCCTGCAAAAAACAGCGAATGAAAGTGTAACTGACTATATTTTTCGAGCAGAACCCGCAATCACAGCACTAAGAAATGCCGAAGAGCATAGTGATGGACTTTTAATTGCGATGATATTGAAAGGTTTACCGGACTCATTTAAACCATTCGCCATACATATTACACAAAGTGATGCAGACATAACATTTGCAGAGTTCAAAACCAAATTGAGGAATTTTGAAAGTACCGAAAACTTCCACAACAGCACCAGTGAAGATAATGTGATGAGAGCGAGAGCCTCGACACACGGATAAAAGGGACGGGGATTCGAGAGAGAAGAACGGCTCGCATGTTCGGAGTATAGTCAAAAGTTTGGACACACTTCCCATTCGTATGTCCAAACTTTTGACTGGTACTGTATATAGAATACATTATATAGCCTACATAATATATATATATATACACAGGGGGAAAAAAAAGTATTAGTCAGCACCAATGGTGCAAATTCTCCCACTTAAAAAGATGAGAGCCCTGTAATTTTCATCATAGGTATACCTCAAATAAGAGAGACAAAATGAGAAAAAAAAATCCAGAAAATCACGTAGGATTTTTAAAGAATTTATTTGCAAAATATGGTGGAAAATAAGTATTTTGTCAATAACAAAAATTTCATCTCAATACTTTGTTATATACCCTTTTTTTGGCAATGACAGAGGTCAAACGTTTCTGTAAGTCTTCACAAGGTTTTCACACATTGTTGCTGGTATTTTGGCCCATTCCTCCATGCAGATCTCCTCTAGAGCAGTAATTTTTTTGGGGCTGTCGCTGGGCAACACGATTTTCAACTCCCTCCAAAGATTTTAAATGGGTTTGAGATCTGGAGACTGGCTAGGCCAATCCAGGACCTTGAAATGCTTCTTACGAAGCCACTCCTTCGTTGCCGGGCGGTGTGTTTGGGATCATTGTCATGCTGAAAGACCCGGCCACGTTTCATCTTCAATGCCCTGCTGATGGAAGGAGGTTTTCACTCAAAAATCTCACGATACATGGCCCCATTCATTCTTTCGTTTACACGGATCAGTCATCCTGGTCCCTTTGCAGAAAAACAGCCCCAAAGAATGATGTTTCCACCCCCATGCTTCACAGTAGTTATGGTGGTCTTTGGATGCAACTCGGCATTCTTTCTCCTCCAAACACGACAAGTTGAGTTTTTACCAAAAAGTTCATTTTGGTTTCATCGACCATAGGACATTCTCCCAATCCTCTTCTGGATAATCCAAATGATCTCTAGCAAACTTCAGACGGGCCTGAACATGTACTGGCTTAAGCAGGGAGACACGTCTGGCACTGCAGGATTTGAGTCCCTGGCGGCGCAGTGTGTTACTGATGGTAGCCTTTGTTACTTTGGTCCCAGCTCTCTGCAGGTCATTCACTAGGTCCCCTTGTGTGGTTCTGGGATTTTTGCTCACATTTCTTGTGATCATTTTGATCCCACGGGGTGAGATCTTGTGTGGAGACCCAGATCGAGGGAGATTATCAGTGGTCTGGTATGTCTTCCATTTTCTAATAATTGCCCCACAGTTGATTTCTTCACACCAAGCTGCTTACCTATTGCAGATTCGGTCTTCCCAGCCTGGTGCAGGTCTACAAATTTGTTTCTGGTGTCCTTTGACAGCTTTTTGGTCTTGGCCATGGTGGAGTTTGGAGTGTGACTGTTTGAGGTTGTGGACAGGTGTCTTTTATACTGATAACGAATTCAAACGGATGCCATTAATACAGGTAACGAGTTGAGGACAGAGGAGCCTCTTAAAGAAGAAAGTTACAGGTCTGTGAGAGCCAGAAAACTTGCTTGTTTGTAGGTGACCAAATACTATTTTACCGAGGAATTTACCAATTAAATCTTTAAAAATCCTACATGTGATTTTCTGGATTTTTTTTCTCATTTTGTCTCTCATAGTTGAGGTTATACCTATGATGAAAATTACAGGACTATCTCATCTTTTTAAGTGGGAGAACTTGCACAATGTGGTGACTAAATACTTTTTTGCCCACTGGATATATATATATATCTATAATATATATATATTATATATTATATATATATATCTATATATATATATAAAAAACCATTTTTTTGCAAGGTAACTCAATATGGTGATCAAACACTTATAATATCATGGGCCTATGTAGTGGAGGCAGGGTATTTAACAATTTAACAATAAACTTTATTCAAAATGAATCTGACATCAGTGCACTTAACAGTAAACTTTACTTCACTTATTATAAATAACTTAAATAAAACAAATAGAACAAAATATATATAACTTGAATTAAGAAAATAAACAATAACTGTGTAGGGCAAGCAAGCTATACTGCCAAACCAACAGGGTCAGGTTTATGCAGGAAGCACAGCTTTTACAAATGTAAACATCTAAAATGAATAAATAATAATAATGTGTTGTGTGTTTTCTGGTAATCAAATGAACATGCAGAACATTCATATTCAAATCGTCTTTTTGCAGTTTAATATTCAGACACGGTCTATATTCACTAACCTGTTTTTTATTTATTCATCAAAAAAAAGACAAATTCCATGAAATTCCGCGTTATACATAAATTCAGTTTTTGTGACTGGATTCCGTCCATGTTTTCTGCATCGCGGAAATCATAGAGCCATACTAATGTAACAAACGAATATGATAAGCTCATTGTGAGAGTAAAAGACGAGGACATTGTTGTTTATTTACTGAGCATTGAGTCTCTCCAACTAGGTGACAACGTAACGTTAAATCATCATTCAACAGACTCAAGCCACCACTGCACTGCCATCGATTGGACTGCAGAAAGATACTAACTTTTCAAAAGATACTAAATTTTCAATCTGCTACGGTACTGACTGTACTGACGAACTATGCAGACACCGTGTCTGCGCCGCAACAGAACGCGAAGTGCGCCGATATGAATTTAAAAAAAAAAAAAAAAAAAAATCTCATGCTTATCACATTGGTCACATCACATCGCGCGGCGTGACAAAATACAATATAATTCTATTGTATTTTGTCGCGCCGCTCGTAGAATAGAACCCATTGTAATCAGTGATGTTGTCACTGGATGCAGTAAACTGATACCTCGTTCTATTTATGACGAACTCATATCGGCCGATAATATAGGAGGGAACGATATATCGCGTGCAGGCTCTACTAATATATATTTATATATATATACATATACTTTTAAAGTATTAATTAAATAACCTTGCTCACCTCCCTTACACACAGTAAAGATGATCTGCATAGGCCCTTGCTATCATATAATTTCCTGCTTTATGATATTTTAGTCTCCTGCATGTTTTTGCATGATTTCTAAGTTTTTCAAATGTTAATTGGCAGTGAAGCAGTTCTGTTAAACAAAAAAAATTATTTGAAATAATAGAAAAAATATGTCAAAATATGTATTATTTCATTTATTTAATATAACATTTTTCCTCATGATAATATCATGACAGTTGTATCACCCTGACCATTTTATTTGTCTCTCAAATATTAAAGTATTTTATAGGGGTCATATGATGCTTTTTTTTAAGATCATTATTTTGTGTATTTGGTGTAACAGAATAGATTGACATGCTTTAATGTTCAAAAAAAAAAAACATAATTTTTTAAATACTGTACATTATTGTAGGTCCTCTATGCCCCGCCTCTCGCAAACACGTCGTTTTCTACAAAGTCCCTCCTCCTGACAAACGCAGTCTGCTCTGATTGGCCAACTGACACAGTGCATTGTGATTGGCCGAACACAACAAGCACTCGTCGGAAATGTAACACCACTTACCATAATCGCGAGCGTCAGCTTCAAGTAAATCGCAAGACAGGTAATAGGTCGTTAATTTTACATCAGTTTCAAGCCCGAAAGGACAGACAGTGATGATGCAGTACACAAGCTGCGGTTAAGACAGTTGATGTGCTATGATTTCTGACAGGCATTTCACTCTCCTGTGATGTGACCCTGTGCCCCTCACACACACACACGACACGTTACTCTGTGCTGCGCAAAACTCCGCATTTGAACAGTCAATAGCAAATCTTAAACTAATAACAAAACAGTAGCTAATTCAGAAGCGCCAAATTGTCATAGCAAAGTCTGAATTTTTTTTTTTTTTAGAAATAGCTTTTGTGCACAGCCAGCCTTTTACTCTTCTAGGTTAAAAAAAACTGTCATCCATAAAATGCATTGCTGTTCTGTTGTAAATAATCTTAACCAATGATCCCTAATTGCATCTACTTCCGGAAGGCCAAATAAAGAGCTTTTACTTTCTCACTGAAACACACAGCGTCTCCCTGACATGGCATGCTTCAACACTAACTGCGGTTACTGAAAACACACCTTCTTTCTTTGCGTGTACATTTGGGCGCATTATGCAAATATTTCCACATAGTGATGTAAATATGTGGGGGCGTGTTAGAACGAGCCGTTTTAGGTAGGCGTGGTGACTCTTAACTTTTATAAAGAAATATCTCTTTGGATTTGAGTCTTTAGTGTTTGCAACTTTACAGATCCTCTTTATGCACCAAGAGCTTGAAACACTCCAAACAGAAAGGAAAATTTAAATTGCATCATATGACCCCTTTAAATAACTTTTAATCACAAATGAACATGTTCACTATAGTAGAGGTATATTCAAGTAATTTTTAAGTATAAATTGCTTTTTTAAAATCACTATTAAATCTAAATGTACAATTCTTTTTATAGAATATTTGCAGTGTTTATAATAAACAATAGTTATAAACTATTTAAATGATTCAGTCAGTTCTCAGGGACAAAATCAAATCATTGCTCTACACTTTTTTTCTCATTTGAAGAAGCTGTTAACTCGGATATATACTTCGTTAGGAAAGTATGGACACAGAAATCAGAGCTGGATCTCTTAGCAGAGCTGTATTGTACCTGCATTTCAGGTGAATGTCCTTCATGTGAATGTTCCACAACATCTTGTCAGTAAAGATGTTCTCTAACCAGCGGTAAAATTCCATCACGTGCGGGTTTTTCCCAAGATGGAGCAGAAGTAATACACCGAAGCGTTGTTCAATGACAAGCTGCCGCCAAAACATGCGCAAAATATTGATCGTGGTTTGAAGCAGCTGGTCAGTGAACACCCGGCTCTGGTAGTAAATGCTGAGCCCATATGAAAGTCTGCACATGACAGAACCGGCTGTACTGGAAAAAATGAGAGTTAAAAATCGCATGACGATTATCGTGCAGCCCTACTACAGAGGGTGCTGTATTACAGCCATAAATCTTTTACTGTTGATCAAACTTTGCTTATTTGTTTGGGGGGGGGGAAAATCAGAGTTATGGAAACAACAATGTGGTAATTTGCACACTTGCCCATTAAGAATAAAATAATCCAGTCTAAACTAACGGACAGAAGGGTAATGCTTGAAATTGACCCTTAAAGGAATATACATCCTACCGGTCAAAATTTTGGGTTCAGCAATATTTTTTTATAGAAGGTGATGTTTTTATTTCAGAAGGGATACATTAATGTGACCGTAAAGACATTTCAATGTCTTTAACTATATATCTATATATATATATATATATATAGAGATTATATACTAATTACATTACTACAGTATTGTATAATATATAGATATAAAATATAAAATAAAATAAAACATTTTTAAATGGTAAATTTCATAATATTAGGTTTTCCCCCCTATATTTGTCATTTAAATAAATGCAGCCTTGGTGAGCAGAAGAGACTTGTTTGAAAAACATGATTTTTTTTTTACCAACCCTAAACTTTCGAACTGTATTATATAATTTACATAAGGATAAGAATAACATGAAGTCTATTTTAAATTTTTATGTGTTTTGCTTCTAAAGAACCTGGTTCCGTGTGTCTTCCTGGAGCTATTCTTCGTGCTGCAGCTCCTGACATCTCGTGGTGTGTCTGTCTTTGAATCTGGAGGAAGGAATCAGTGTCTGTGAATACAGCCCAGGTGAGTTTGATCGTACACTATGTCAGTAATTTAAAGTTGATTTAATCTGTTAAACTTTTTGACTGCACTTACATGTTAAATCATGCTGACGAAATGTCATAAAGATGAGTCGCTTCATAATCCTGCTGTCAGCAGGAGAGTACAGCTTTAAAAATGCATTGCTCATACATTATTCTGTTCTGGAAGCTACATTTTATAACATTTGTGATCAGTTACACTGTTATTCTACACTGAGTAAGGTCTATGATGACGAATTTGATCTGTGTGCTGTTCATTTATGGTCTTGTAGATGTGCTGGAGAAAGTTTACCTGGGAAATGTCCACAACTGTGTGTATTTTTCTGTGAGGGTGTTGGAGAATCAGTTTGAGTAAGTCTGATTGTTTAATTACTGCTCACTGCCTCAGATCCGTCTTATAGTGCCTGACTTTCTGTCTTATCTGTTTGTCAGGTTGGTGTCACACCTGGACAAATGCACAAATCGACTTCTTTCTCCTCATCGCTCAGAGATCGTCTGGCACAAGCTCTCATGTTTTAGGATGAGAAGCAGCATATCTCCTCTGTGCTTCTCACGGCTCGACATCTGGCCAAGTTTTTGGGCTTCATCTTTTTCC
The DNA here is from genome assembly GCA_018155175.1 of Sinocyclocheilus anophthalmus. Lineage (NCBI taxonomy): Eukaryota > Metazoa > Chordata > Actinopteri > Cypriniformes > Cyprinidae > Sinocyclocheilus > Sinocyclocheilus anophthalmus. Next base: position 8,929 of record JADLZN010007224.1, read on the forward strand.
TGCCTTACCAGACCTCTGAGCTGCCATCAAGAGACATACAGGATGCTGCGATCACTCTGCGGAGCAAGGTACGCATTGTATAAAGGCAAGATTTTATTTTGCCTAGAAGATATGCATTTTTCACAACCTAATTTGTTTTATATATGTGTATTGTCAGAGTTCTCCAGTGCTGGATGTGTGTGCGGTATTGAGGAGTTCAGTGCATCGGAGACGCACCATTCTGACAGTGCCCTGGATGGTGGAGTTCCTGTCCATGCTGGATTACATCGGCCCATTTCTTCCTTGTTACAGGACTGCTCTGTGCCTTCTGCTTCAAATCTACAAGTGAGTTTATCACATACACCGTGTAGGGAATCACGATTCTTTGTCATGTTGGTTTTACTATTTTGCAAGTTGTCTGAGCAGCACAGACAAACTAATTTCCCTTTTTTAAAAACAAAGCTTTACAAGGTAAAAAAATATCAAAATAAAAAAGAATGGCAGACATTTAGGCCAAAGTGGGCAAAGATAAAAATCTTTGTCATTATTTTATCTTTAAAAAAAATAAATAGAGCGCAAGCAGCTTGATGGCGGCCCAAGAAGGCCAGTGCAAAGCCCACCCTGGAGGCATCAGGAGACCGGTGCACAGCGGGCACTGCATTTACACTAACCGTCTGTCAGCTGGTTTTAAGAGATCTGGAAATTAAAGGGTTCATCCAAACACAAAGTACACGCACATGTGCCAACACCTACACAGACAATATATAAAACACCACCCCGTAACACTTTCCATAAGGTTTCATTATTAACTTAATTAGTAATTACATGACAATATATATAGAATTATTAATGTCAGGTACTATCAAAAACTTAAACAATTATAATAACTGCACACTATGAATTATTAGTTAAGCATTAGTAAATAGTCAATTCGTCCTTTATAAAGCATTGTTCCAACATTGATAGGCATTTAGTAAGCAGTTTATAAATACAGCTTTAAATGTGTTGTGCTTGGGCATATCTATAATGTTTAATAATTGTGTTTTCATACTTTATTAATGATCAATTTATAATTTCTAAATGAGTAAGTTATATACAAACAAGTTATTTAGGAGTTCTTAAGATCATTTAGAAAGTTTATGTAAATGATTAATAAACTATTTAAATGTATATTTATATATCGCATTATTTTAGCACATGATAATAGTTGCTCAGTGTGTTAATAAATGCTTTATTAACATATTCCTGCTGTAATTCATGATAAGGTCAGGTAGTTGTAAAACATTTAGAAGCTGCCAGCCATCTATTTTTGTGAGCTCATCTAAAGTGAGGATTGTTCATACCTTGTAAAGCATTTACAAAGGAGATATAAAATCTCATTAATCTTGCGAAACAGAAAAGTTAATCAAACACAAACACAGAGGGATACAGAACACAAAAATATTTTTTCAAGATTGAAAAAATGAAACCGTACAACTGTTCACTTGATAAAAAAATGAAAAATAAACCTCTGCAGTTTCATAGAAATCAAATAAAGTGTACAGTTTCTTTTTTTTTTTTGCATCTTGAAATAAATATTCTGAGTTCTGTATCTCTCTGTGTTGTGTTTGTTTATTTTTTCTGTTAGGAAGATAACTGAGCCTTTAAATCTCCTTTGTAATAGATATGCTTATAAATCAATAAAAAGGCATTTATAACTGTATTTATAAACTGCTTACTAATGACTATTAATGTTTTTTGACAATGCTTTAGAAAGGATGAACTGACTATTTACTAATGCTTACCTAATGATTCATAGCGTGCAGTTATTTTAAAGTGTTACCAAATTATGTTGTCGGTTCCCTGTAAATTTAGTTCTTCTAGGATTTTTTTGTCCCAAAAACTGACAGAAAAGGATAAGGCCTAAGAGATTTCTTAAGCTGTAATGGAGAAAAAAAAAAAGACTGATTATTTTTTTTCCTGGTGATTAAAGAGATGTTAAAAAGTCTCTCTCTTTTCTCTCTCTCTCACCCACCGCTTCTCTCACCCACACTCTCACAACACACACACACACTCACCCAGCCCCCCACCTCCCCTCCTCACACAGACTTTAAAAACAAGAGTGGATAATGTTTCAGTATTAACATGAAAACTATAGTAATGACCATGAACAATAATTATGTAGCATGTATTTATGTCAGTTAATATTCAAAACTTAAACATTAAAAAATTGGTAACACTTTATAATAACTGGCAACACTATGGAATCATTAGTTAATGATTAGTAATCGTCAATCATCCTTATAAAAGCATGTGTTCAACACTATGGAATAGCATAGTCAAGCGGTTATCAATACAGTTAGGAAAGATGGGGAATGTCTGAGGAGTTCTTGAGGCATATCTATAATGTTAGTAATTGTTTTTTCACACTTTATTAAGATCAATTTATGCTTTCTAAATGAGAAGGTATTATACAAACCAGTTCTGTTTAGGGTTCTTAAGATCAGTTAGAAAGTGTATGTAAATATTAATAAACTTGTAAATGTACATTCTAATCTTTATTTAAATGTATAAAATTCTTTCTATGTAAACCAGGATAATAGTTGCTCAGTGTGTTAATAAATACTTTATTAACACATTCCTGCTGTAATTCATGATAAGGTCAGGTAGTTATAAAACATTTAGAAGCTGCCAACCATCTATTTTTGTGAGCTCATCTAAAGTGAGGACTGTTTATAACATATATATTTATATCTAGGCCTAAGAGAGTTCTTAAGCTGTTATGAAAATAACAAAAAACAATTAATGATTATGTTTTTTCTGGGATTAAAGATAGTGTTTAACGTCTCGACTCTATCTCTCTCTCTCTCTCTTCTCTTCTCTTCTCATCATCCCCACTTTTTTATCTGTTAACATTAGATAATGCATTGTGAATTAACATGAACATTTTGACTAACATCAACAAACAATAATAAATGCTATGAATATTTTATTGTTCATTGTTAGGTCATGTTAGTTAATACATTAACAAATTTTAACAAAAAATATGCGACCTTCTTTTAAAGTGTTACCAAACTAAGGATTTCAAGTTTGTTAACTATGCTATTTACCATGACTATTTTTGTGGAAATATTTTGGCTTCATACACCTAGTCTTAATCTGAGTATGAACTTATTTTTTCTGTTTAAACAGTTTTCCTCTTCTTCTTCTCTCTCTCTCTCTCTCTCTCTCTCTCACCCCCCCTCTCCCTCGAAACTAGCACGGTCAAGTACAACACACACAAAGACACTCACCCAGCCCCCACCTCCTCCCTTCCTCCCACAGGCAGTGGCAGAGTGAGAGCAGATGTATTATAGTTTTTAAATTTTCTGTTATCCATAGAGCGTTGTAAAGTCTTGAAACTATGCCTGTTTCCTCAGAATGACTTGTTCTATGTATGTAAAAAATTTTGAACCGTTTGGAAGCTGCATTTTAATAATACAACACAATTACTCTGTAATTTTTTCCTGTAATTTTAACAAATCACCACGGCAAAACCATTCCATCAAGCTCATGTCCAAATCCAAAACAAAGATCCGGCAAGATAAAGGTTCGTCACGTGTTTTGGATCATGTAGCACCAAGTTTGTGTGTTAGCGGTCCATTTTACTTGAGGCAGTCTTCATTAATTCACAGCCTATTTTCCCCAACATCCAGTGAATTATTCAATCAACTCTAAGTGCCTTGGTTGCCTCGTGAGCTAGATGACCAGTACCATTAGGACAGTGGCGGCTGATGAGATCACTCAGGTCCCAGTTGGTCGCCAGTAGCCTACCCACCCACCCAGTTTTGTCCCCCGGGGGCATAGAAGTGCCTCTGCCCCGCCCTTATGGCTTTTCGTCACGTGTGTATCTATACGTATCCGCATGTGTGTGGTTTCACGATACATTAAGCACACGTTATCGTGCACGAGCAAATCACCGGGGAAAACGAATATCAAGTTTGCCCCTTAGCCAAGGCGAACAATATTTGTCGAGATCTCACTAACCCCCGACTCACCACAAGTTTTTCAAAGGGAGGCGTGTTTCCCTATGTCTGAAGCACCGGGTAGAGGGGAAGAAAATGGAGTAACCAGAAGGATGAGGAGATGAATTTAACAGACTTTTGAAATGGCCACACTTGACGCCCGTAGTTTGGCTGGCGACTATGACTGATCTCTGGTCACTGTATGCGGAGGCTCATCCACCGAAAAAAACACGGAACAGTTTGAGCCCACATTAGACCTATGGGATATGTATAAGACGGAACATTCAAGCTGTTTTTCCGTCTCGCATAACTCATCGCTCACCACGAGCAAACCGTTCGAATATCAAAAAGATCCTACTTCGCCACATGGTGAAAGCGTCACCATGTCTTGAGATCATGTTCACCGAGTTTGTTGGTAATCTATTTGAAACAATCAGAGGAATATATCAAATTCCAGAGCATGCGTTTTTTACACAGCCCTGAATAGCCAACTTCCTGTTGGGCGGAGCCTATGACATACAGTGCAAAAGTTGTTCGGCTCAATGAGTTCTATATGTGTACTGAGTTTCATATGTATACGTGCAAGTATGTGCAAGCTATGCATCAATTTTTCCGGCTGTGTTCCAGGGGGCGCCATAGAGCCCCTCTACCACGCCCAGGTCCCAGCCTCTGCGGCGCCCTATGGCGCCCCAGGTCTACCCAATGCGGTGTGCAAATTTTCCAGAGCCAGTTTGAATATAGTAAGGCCCCCAAAAACCCCACGGAAGTTGCAATAAAAAATAAAAAAATAAAAAAATAATAATAAATTAGCTGCAAGCACGCTTGGATGGTCGGGCCCAAGCCGATAGTGCAAACGCCACCCCGATGGCATCAGGACAATGGTGCACAGTGGGCACATGCATTTACAGTGACCCTCTGGCAGTCTGGAGTTAATCCAAACCATATAGACACATACACATAACAATATTAAAACCTTTGGTACATTTCATATACAGTTTCAGTATCACATACAACCTCTATGTTATGAACAGAAACAATATGAGTAGCATTACTAATGCGCGTCTCTATCTCTCTGCGCTACTCTCTTTCTCTCACACACATACATCAAGGTTTGTTTTTGTGAAAAAAGTGGGGACATTCCCTAGGCGTTATGGTTTTTATATTGTACAGACCGTATATTCTATTGCCCTTTATCAACCCTACCCCTAAACCTACCCCTTACAGGAAACTGTGTGCTATTTCAGATTTTCAATACACTCCATTCTGTGTGATTTATAAGGGTTTTGAAAAGTGGGGACATTGGGGTAATGTCCCTAAAAGTCACCTTCTCCTTGTAATACCTGTCATACCTTTGTCATTATACAAATGTATGTCCTCATTTGTCACAAAAACGCACACAAACACACACACACACACAAAAAGAGAACCATCTATAAAACTTTGGTATACTTTATAACGGTTTTGTTTTAACAATATATGTTAACATGAACAATATTTATATAGTATTTTTGAATCTTAGTTAATATTATGTTCAAAATTGACTACTACATTATTAATTACAATTTATTGTTAATGTACATCAGTTATTGTACCATGAACTAACAAACACATTTTTTATTACACAAATAAATACATTAAAAATATGTTGTTCATACTTAGTTTGTTAGTTGTGAATTAACTAATGTTAAAAACTATATTAAACTATATTAGTTAACATGAACATCAATTATGTAGCATTTATTAATGTTAATTAATGTTAAGTTAAAATGTTTTAATACATTATTAAAATGTAAATTTGTATCTTAACATTAGTTTATGTACATTGAATTAACATGAACATGAATATTTAATGTTAGTTTTAACTAACATTAAAAAAATATTAATGAGTAATCTAAAAAAATATTGTTCATTATCAGTTTATGTTAGTTCATGCATTAATGTTAACCAAAGAGACCTTATTTTAAATTGTTGTCAACACTTTTTATGATTTGACCTTTTATAAAAATTATTTAATGATTCTATACCAGCCACGGCTCTCCGATGAACAAATTATATAAAGCAATGTTAACAGTAAAAAAAATAACCATATTTATTTTATACGCTATTTATATATATATAGATATATATATATATATAATATAGACTCATCGTGTGTGTGTGTGTGTGTGTGTGTGTGTGTGTGTGTTTGCCCCCCTCATGATTCTATTTAATTGAATGGCCAGTAAAGCTCGTAAGATACGTTTAAAGAGTTTAAACGACTTAAAATATGTTTATCCTATCGGGGAGAGGGTAGGATAAATAAAAGTTGTAATGATTTTTTCTTTAAAGATTTTTAAAACTTATTTCAATGCTCTAAAAGTATTTCTACAATAATTATTTAGAAGTATACTGAGAGTACAGATTTTTTATCCTATGGCTCTATCTGGTGTTCATCCTTGGTATTACGGTCTTCACCTTACACTAATTATGAGTGATAGTTTTAATTTTTTTGTGGCCTCTGAGCATGATGCATTTTTTTAACGAAGCAAGTTTCCTCAGAATGTTTTGTTCTCTATAAGTAAAAAGTTTTGAAGAGTTTGGAAAATGACTTTTAATAATATAAGACAATTACTGTTCCCTTTTTTACTGTTATTTTAATAAATCACCACGGCAAAACCGTTCAAGTTATCCAAAATCCATCCGCAATATAAGTTCCTCAATGTTTTGGCATCATGTAGAAAAAATTTGGTGTGTATAGCGTAATTTTCCTCTGAGGAGTATTCATTAATTCACAGCTATATTTTCCCAAAAATCCATATTCAAATCAATATAGCTGACTTCCTGTTGGTCGTAGCTAATGACTGTAAATTAGAAGGTTGTCCGGCTTGATGAGATCAATATAGGTACCAAGTTTGGTGACTGTAGCTAAAACTAACCACCCAAGTTTTGTCAAAAGGTGGCGCTATAGAGTGCCTCTTAAACGCCCTTTTATGAGCTTTTCGCAGTGTCTATCTATAATTATTACTGACATGTGTGTTGCGTTTCAAGAAATTCTAAGCATGTTATCTGCACGAAAATCACCGGAAAGGAAAATTCAAGTTTGACACGTTGCCAAGGCAACAATATTTCAGATAACAATATCCCCTCACCAGTTTTACATCGGCCGTGTTTTGACATTATTCTGAAGAAGTTTGAAGCAAATCGGGTAAAAAGAAGATGATGAATTAAAAGCATTTTGAAAATGACACACTTACGCCCGTCAGTTGGTGGCGCTATGACTTTGACTCCTAATAGTCACATGTATGCGATCGGCATCATACACCGAAAAAAAAAACGGAAGTTTGATCAAAATCAGACAATGTATGTGTATGTTATAAGACACTTCCCGTTTCTCATTTCTCGCCAGAACTTCATCGCCTCGCCACGAGCAAACCGTCCGAGATATCAAAAATCTCTTCGCAATTTAGCGTCCCCCATGTCTTGAGATCATGTTCACCGAGTTTGGTGGCAATCGGTTGGAAATCCTCAGACAAGTATATCAAATTCCAGAGCATGTACTTTTTACACAGCCCTGAATAGCCAACTTCCTGTTGGGCGGAGCCTATGACATGCAGCGCAAAAGTTGTTCGGCTCAATGAGTTCTATATGTGTACTGAGTTTCATATGAATAAGTGCAAGTATGTGCAAGCTATGCATCAATTTTTCCGGCTGTGTTCCAGGGGGCGCCGTAGAGCCCCTCTACCACGCCCAGGTCCAAGCCTCTGCGGCGTCCTAATGGCCGCAGGTTCTAATGCGTGTGCAAATTTTCAAGAGTTTTTGAATATGTTAAGGCCCCCAAAAAGCCCCGGGAAGGTTGTGAAAAAAAAAAAAAAAAAAAAAAAAATAAGATACTTAGGAAAACAATAGAGGCCCTGCGCCCCTTTCTGGCTGGGCCCCCCTAATAATAATCCTTAGAAAAAAATTAGGGCCCTGCCGCCTTTTGGATTGGCCCTATAATCGGGTTAAATGTTTAAAAAAAAAAAAAACTATAATTATAATATATTATATATATTATATATATTATATATATATATATAAATAATATAATATACATACATACACTAATTATAATAATTATTATATATATATATAAATAATTATATTATATCTATATATAATTAACATTATAGAATATAAATACATTTTCAAATTCACACACACACCATATAATATTAATATATTACAATTCTTACTGTTCAAAAACTTTCGAGTGGTAGTGTATATATGTAGCTGTAGCATGTTACCTGCGGAGCCCCAGGTGTGTCCAGCACCAGGTCGGGCAGCTCTTTAAGCAGTTTGTGGAAGGAGGCCTCCACATCGGCGGCTGTGAGCACTCGCCCGCAGAGCTTGCTGAGCAGTTGTGACGTCAGCTCCCTGTGGCTGGCTTTGGCCTCCAGCGCTAGCGATACAGCTAGCATGGGCACGTCGCCACGCATGCTGCCCAGGTTCAGCTCAGCAAGCAATTCCTGAAGGAACAGAGCGAGATGTTCTGATTATAATGATAATGCAGCGTTCCTCAGGTTTGTTTACTCATAAGCGCACAGGACTGCACGGCACTGATTAGATATGAAAGGGCAAAATCCGTCTCCTCATTCAACAACACAGTAATAAATCTCACCGCCACTTCATTAGCATCTCCGTGCTCAAAGTACTCTTGAACGATAGGAGTGACCGTCTTCTCAAACGTCTCTCCATCCAGAGGGAGGACGACCGTCTCATATACGCAGTTCTCCTGGAGAAACACAAAGCTTGATGGATTGTGTGCCAGTTTCATGGTTAAAATGGACACACAGATTTGGAGAAATGTAGCATTCCATCACTTGCTGACCAATGGATCCTCTTCAGTGAATGGGTGCCGTCAGAATGAGAGTCCAAACAGCTGATAAAAGCATCACAATAATCCACAAGTAATCCACACCACTCCAATCCATCAGTTAATGTCTTGTGAAGTGAAAAGCTGCATGTTTGTAAGAAACAAAGCAATAATTATGGCATTTTTAACTTTTAAAACAAACAAACATTGCTTCCATCTAAAATACAAGTCTTCTATACATAATTCTCCGATGAAAAAAATCATCTCGCCTGAATCAGGAGCAAAATCTGCACAGATCAAGAACCGTTTATAAGCAAAAAACAGTCTAAAACATCTCTAAACAAATATGTGGGTGGATTTTAATGTGAAAGGACAACAGGGGATCAGAACTTTCTCCACTGGAAGAAGCATTAATATGGATAATGGACCCATATTTTGGCCAGAAGCAACGATTTAAATTGAAAATGCTTTAATGATGGATTTGTTTATTACAAACAAAAATGTTTTCACTTCACAAGACATTATTTGATGGACTGGAGTGGTGTGGATTACTGCAATGTTTTTTATCAGCTGTTTGGACTCATTCTGACGGCATCCATTCACTGCAGAGGATCCACTGGTGAGCAAGCGATGCAATTCTAAATTTCTCCAAATCTGAAATAAACTCATCTACATCTTGCATGGTCTGAGGGTGAATACATTTTCAGCAAATTTAAATTTTAGGGTGAACTATTCCTTTAAAAAAAAACGTACGCAAGCATACTGTGTGGCTCTTACCTGCTCCACATCGTAATTGGGGTCCTTAACGTCAACTTCATCTTCATCATAAACCTCCCCAGGTGATCCCCATACACCTTTACCCCCTGCCCCACCTATGGATACAAAACACAAACAGCTTTTTTAAAATGCATTGGAAAAACTTGAAAAGTGACATCATGTCAACAGAGAGCAGAAAGAAGAAAACCATGTGACTCTTTCAGTGCCTTCTGCAGTAGCCAATAAAAAGTACATACTGTTCCTGTCATTGTCATGTTAACCGCACAGGGTCGTCCCCTCTGAAACGATTCCCCCAAACAGAGCCGGGCCCCTTTAATTCACAGCTACTGACATCACCTCTCGATATGTGCAGAGCTCTGACCACAAGTGCCAAACTGATACTGAACGAGAAACAGAAACTGATTCTAACCAAACTTACTGAACGAGAAACAGAAACTGATGCGTGCAAGGCTTAGCGTGGCCTTTATTAATGTAGATGTTCTGCTACATCCTCGTGATGTTCCAAACCTGGGTTATTTTTTTTATAGAGGGGACAAAAAAAAATCTATAAAAATATTTTGAAAATACCACCTAACGGCCTATATTACAGTCAAATTCAATTAAGGTAAAATTAGGACTAATTAGATTCAAATTTTTAATGGAATTAATTTAAATACCTAATATTGTCTAATTAATCACAGAGAAAATTAGTTTTTTAGTTTTTAATATTCAGGATAATTTATGATATTTTTTGATCAGACTAATATTTGACAATGAAATTATTTGTCACCAATTTGTAATCCCCAATTTAAATGCAAAACATGACTGGCTTCTTCTCAGCCTGAACCACAAAGCCTCCAAAGAAGATTGTCAATATGCTGTAATCCACTTTTCAGGCCTCAATGGATGAAGTGGAGTATTCCACCTTACATATGGCACTTCTACGCCAGTATCTTAAGGGGTCTTGCCAAAAAAAAAGCCAACAGCCCTGCCCTTCAGGCTGACTTAACCAGCAATTACATAACACACACAGGGCAGAATATGCCATCGCTGAGGGAATCAAAAACAGAAGTGTGCCACGAAGTCATCTTGTGGGTGATGGTGGAGGTGAAAAGGTCTCAACTAAATCACTTCAAAATCTCATCTAGAGGATTAAATGATCACCATTAGACAAAGAGAGTAGAGTCAAAATGTTTTTTTGAAAGCTTAGTCAGCATACATATGGTGTACTTGACGCTGACCGTATGTAGGCCATTTCTGCAAGCCAGACTTTTCTCAAATCAATTCAGGTCCGTTGCATTCAGGGGCAATGAATGAACCCTCAACAATGGACCATGTTGTAGCATGAATAGGAGTGACTGTCTGTTATGAGCGTATGTGTGAATGTGGGTGGAGTTTGGTTACTGAAGTGCGTCAATCCGTTTGTGTTTGTTAACCATGTAATTGGCTAAAATGAAACGGCAGATGCTGGAACAGAACCAAGTCAACACTTCGTGTGCTCTGAACTCATATAAGTGAATCCCACATGCACTCGACTTCTGGAATTTTCAGATTTCCAGAACTCTTAAGTTCTAATTTATTGATATTTACGTGCTTATTTACGATATTTAAGTTCAACTGAATCAAAATATCAAAATTCCAAACAGAAAAGATCAGACTAAAAGGGCTGTTCACGCCAACAGCAGTAAATTTAATGATAGCTATAAAGGTTTAATAATCCTTTTAAATCTATCTTAAGTATTTAAAGCGGTAAACGACAAAACTGCAGCGTGCTTATAATAAACATTATGCTATCATACATTGGTGTGGACGATAATATAGTTATCTTTGTAGTTGTGCCGTTGACACCAAGAACGCTAACTATATCTATACATTTTTATTTATTGTTCTAATTCTATGAGAATAGGGATATCAACACCCACAATTATAACAAGTACAACACAGAGGAAAGGTAAAGTTGAAATTACTTTTAGAATGATTTTTGAACAATAAAAACATTTACAAACAGAATCCACCCAACTTTTAAAAACTTGCACGGAGCAAAAAGTTGGGCTAAGAGACTACATTTCTTATGACAACTTTGCAGTGTTACATATCATCGAGGCTGAGATGACAGCCATTATCTACAACAGGTAGCCATTATCGCTGTTTTCCATGTTCGTAAATATTTTTACTCTGCTTTTTAAAAATGGCGGGTAGCCAGTGTTTTGTATGCCAATGTTTGGCCAATCAGCGTAGTTCCTATAGAACTGTTTTGGACCCTACTCTGAAGGAGGAGCTAATTTAGTTTGCACAAATGGAGTTATTAGAACTAAAACCATTTGGCGAACATGCCAAAAAAGTGGGATCTTTCCACAACTAGTTCTAGGAACTATGAAAAGGTTCCTCCGACGCGAAAGCCCCTATAGTTCTAGGTCAAGGAATCAAACAGCACTGATACCTTTCTTCGGCAGGCCTCGTCCCTTGCCCATCCTCGACCTCCTGTTTAGCAGTTTGCCCTTAGGGCTGGTGGGTGGAACCACAGAGCGGACCACATCTCCGTTATCGCTCAGCGAGTCGCCCCGGCCCGAGTCCCTGGAGGAGTTCTTCCTCAGACGTCTCTTCACCTTGGCCTTGAGTCTTGCCTCATGGATGCTGCCGGTGGGGGCCGATATCCAGTTTCCGTTGATCTCGTTATTAACGTTACCAGTGAAGGTGTTGTCCTCGTCCCCAGAGGGGAAGGAATCGCTGAGATCTCCAGCTTCTGTGGATGACGAGAGTGTTACATTTACATACAAATACGCATATCAAACTTGTAGTTTGAGACTAAATATGCACTAAAAAACAGCATTAGCACTAGGGGCCAAAGTTTGGGCCCCTTATCCTTCCCAATGTGAGAGTTAAAAACAAGTGATATTATTGACCTTGGCCAATTCTGCAAGACTTTTCATATCATATACCAAATATGAGGGCAAACAGTACTGAAACACTGACCTAAAAACATTTACCGTGATATAAAATCACTAAATATCGCGATAAAAATAAACTTGAACTTACCAACAGGGTTCGCATTCAGCCATGCCTCACAGTCAGTTGCCATGGTTAGGAAATTAAGTTTTACACCGTATGAAATGTGCCTTCGCACCTAGGATGCAGAAATATTATCGTTAATATTTCTTTGCGAAGCAAAAATGAATGAATAAATGAGAACAAGCAGCTGCTCCAATCAGCAGCGTCCATTTGGCTCCAACACAAGCCCGATACAATGAATGGATCGCATTAACACTCAGACAGAAGACCTGCAGTCTCCAAAATAAAGTGCTTTGGCTAGGAAAAACTCATTTTTTTAATGTTAATAGCTATTAACGTGTTTAATATTTGATGTAGAGCACGCATTCAATGTATGGCGTTATTTGCAAGTGCACGAGCGCAACATAAACAAAGCCTCGCGACTAGCAGCGAACAGACGCCGTTTTTGTCCTTATTTGACACGGCGTCTAAAATAAAGCCTCCAAAAGTCTTCAATAACGCAAAATAATTTGCTTTAAAACAACGGCCAGTCGTTAAGGAACAAATCCTACTAACCTGCTTTAGTAGTCCAAGTTCGAGCGTACGCTCCGTTGATGTTGATTTTGTGTTCTCTGCCCAGCAACTCGATAGCGTAATGCTGTCCTGCGAGCTCTCTGATTGGTTGGAATAATAGAGGCGGATGACAAAGCGACCAATGAAAATTGAGTTCAGATGAAGCCGATCTTTCTCGTATTTTCTATGAGGTCTTCGGTGAAGATCGTGACTTTCCGCCGCTCTGCGATGGACGCTGGAACAGACGTGATGCCATTATGTAACAGATTGCGCATGGGTGAAGATGAAGTCCCTCTCTCTTGTTATATTATTCATCTGACCCAGTTTTTAAAAAGATAATGTTTTTTTCATAACGCACAGGCCCAGACATGTCATTCAGGGCCACCACGGGACACTTTCTTTACTCGTCCGGGTCACATAAACATCAAGCAACGTTATTTTCCAAAATGTTTATTTAATATTTGCATCAATGCAACCCAAAAAAAATGTCTTCCATAAAATTGAGTGCTATTATTAACAGAATATAAAACAGCAGGAGAAAAAGTTTTCCAGAACCATTCCAATAATATACTAGCATTACAACACTCACTCAGCTTTAAATAAATCGGATATTAGATAAATAAACATGGTCCAGTTCAAGTATCCCTAAAGTCTGAGCTTTGTGTACAGCAATGATGAAAATTAAAAGCAAAAAAGTATGGCAGACATTATACAGAAGCAGCTTTCCATTGTGTTCAACTGATTTTTAAGCATTTGGGGCTTTTAATACATTATAAGGCACTTCGAAAAGTGAATATTTCAAGCATGAAGCAGAGTGAAGACCTGATGAATGACAAAAATTTATAATTTAAAGAGCATCAACAGAATATTCACAAATATTAACCTGAGGATAATTTTACAACTCTTTAAATTTAAATAGAAGTTTAAATTAGGCACTTCTGAAGTGAAGTTTATATTTGTCGACCACAGAGACAATTCAGCATATATACAAGCTTTGGAGTATGAATGAGGCAGATGCAGATGATGTAAACACTACACTTACCAGTGCATTTCACATTCTGATACATGTTTTTCACAGTGTAATAAAAATTCCACGCTGGACTACAAGGACACACACACTGCGTTTTGTCCTACAAATAAGGACAGGGCACTTTGAGTTCACAGAAAACTGAAAATTGTCATCATTTACTCTCCCTCATGTTTCAAACCTGTATGACTGACTTGTTCTTTTTTCCCCCCGTGGAACACAAATGAAGATATTTAGTAGAACGTTCCTGCTGCTCTTTTCCATAAAATGAAAGTGAATGGACACTGGGGCTGTCAAGTACAAATGACATGTTTGCGATAATAAGAATGTGGTCACGATAACAGATTAGTTCCCATGACTCTGTTCCTAATATATTTCCTAATTTTAAGTAAATCATGGCCATGTTGTACTAATTCTTTCTAGTGTTATATTAGTATATTATACTAAGTTTTTGTTAATATTGTGCTTATATTTTCATTTCTATTTAGTTTATCGGCTATGTATATTAAATTTAGTTCCTTTTTAGGTAGGGGAGGTTACAGTCCACTATGGGTTTGGTTTTGTTTTGTCTTTTTTTAGTTTAGGGTTTTAAAAAAAAAAGTCTATACAGTTGTTATTTATTCGTTTTCTTTTATTATTTTTATTTTTTAGTTATTTTAGTACTTAAAGTTAGACGAAATGAAAATAAGAAATGTTGCCTTAGCAATTAGCTGAAATAAAATAAGTGTAAGGTTTTTATTTTATTTTATTTCAAGTAACAAAAATTGTTTTTCAAGTAACCAATTTATGGTTGTCAGTTTTGCACAATACCCTGATTCTTTCCCATATTTTAGCTGAATCATGGCTATGATGAAACTAAATTAATATAGTGCACATGTTGCATGGACTACTTTTATGGTGCTTTTTAAATTTTGTATCCACAAAACACTTCAATTCCACTGCATAGAAAAATAGCATCATAAACATTCTGAAAAAAAAATGTGTATTTCGCAGAACCAAAAAGTAAGGTGTTTGGAGCTTACATTTCTCAGTGAACTACTCCTTTAAAATATTTGACATTTAATAAGCCAATTTTGTAATTCTTGAAAACTTTCGCACAATACATATTGCTATGAACTAGAGTACACAGAGGATCCAATTGCTCTGGTTCTCCTTATGTCCCATCCTCTTTGTCCTTGTTTTGTGTCTCTCAGCATGTCCCAGCAGTGGTGCAGTCCTGATAGTCTCACGTGAGCTTCATTCAGTGTTTGGCGACTCCGTGTGGAAGTTCAAGAGACTTTCCTCCGCCAGCTGCGACAGATACTTCTATAAAAACACAAACAATCTTCCGTTAAATTACACGAAGAACAGTTTACTTCTAAATTACAGGCATAGGAGCAGCCATGAAGAGCAACAGTTTGGTTTCTCTGACTAAAATGGCTGACTGAGAGCATCTGTTCTGACTGTTATACTCAATTAAGTTCATGCTACGTGTGTATATGGTGTGTTTCTGGGCTCTTTTGGCTTAGAGACTACACTCTATCATAAACATACTTTTCAAACCCATTTGTTTAATAATTTTCCACTAACAGTGTCTACTAGTAGATAAAATGGCTGACAATCTACTTAGTTTTTGCATAATTTGACTAAATTGCATGATAGTACTTTTATATTTTAAAGTTGCAAAGTAATTTTGCACTCATGTTCTACTGGACTTATTGTTGAGGTCGGTTTTAAAGACAAAAGAGTTGAAGAAACTCCCATATATGTGCGTCCTTCCAAAAAGCGTATTTGTTTAGCAGTGAAACAAGGAGAGTTGAAACAGAAGAAGGTCAAAATGTGGGAGGAAAGCAGGTGTTTCCTGTAGTGTTTACAGTCTCTCTCTCTCTCTCTCTCTCTGTCTGTCTCGGTTTCACCTGTCTTGCTCTTCTGGTGTTAAATTCAGCTGTCAGCTTCTCACTGAAGTTCTTGTAAACTCAACACAGCTGGTGGACCTCAAGGCGGAGAAGTGAAGTATGAGGTGACGCCCTTTGGCCGACCGCTCTAGTCTGAGAGACACGACAACTGGTTGTGGTCTGACTGTGATGACGGGGAATGTCCGGCTCCTTGCCGCCTCAACCATGTGTGTTGGAAAGTGTGTTCATCTGTCTATATGTGTGCGTTTCTGAAGGGTTATAATGAGAAACTTTATCCCACCCTGAGGACCGGGCATCTTAGATCAGTCAATCTTACATTGCAGTCATTGCAGTGGTGCGGAGTAACTAAGTAAGTGTAGCCTTTTCAGTAACAAGCTACTATTTCCAACAAGTAGCAGTGTAGCGTGGCCAAATGTTACATCGCTGTTTGAATTTCACATTGTTGAATTTCGCATTTCACATTGTGTGCAGATTTTCTGCCAAGCGAGCTGACGCAATATTCAAATACACTCAGTATACAAATCAGACTTTCCAGCGGTACATATGAGAGGACCACATACCTCTCATATGTACCGCTGGAAAGTCTGATTCATTTTAGTAAATCAGTTCATTTGGGAAGAGATTAAGAAATAATTCACTGATTCGAGTCTTCCATAAGTAGCTAAGTAGCTTTCATGTATTTAGGTAGTCAGGAATGTAGCTAATCTCATGTACCGCTTGAATATGTGATGAATTTTAGCGAATCAGTTCATTTGAGAAGTGATTTTAAGAAACAAATCACTTATCTGAGTCACTTTAGTAGCTTCAATGTAGTTCGCTAGTCAGTAATGTTGCTAATCTCATATGTACCACTGAAAAGTCTGCTTCAGTCTGAAAAGTCTGATTAAGTGAATTAGTTTGTTTAGGACAGAAAAGGTTAAGAAAAAGAGAACCGTTCATATTTGTGTGAAAAGAGAAAGGAAGACTGTATGTTCGTATTTATGACCTGTAGGTTCCTGTAGTGAATTGTACTCCGACAGTGTGACGTCTTGGCTGTTTGTTCGCTGGTGTAAAACAAACTACACAGGTTGCAATAAAACCCCGTCCTTGGCACGATGAACTCCACACCTGCCAAAAACAACAAAACCAGCAGGAAATCAGAACGACACCATACCCACATTTCTTTCTGAGGCACATTTCACATATACGTCTCTGTGAGTGTGTGCAGGGGTGTAAAGTCAGCTCTTCTGTGAGGGAATCTAGTGTGTTAGCTGTGTGGTAATGAGTACACAAGCTTGGGCCTCGAGGGTGCAATTCACACCTCACTCAGCAGGATGACAAATGCTCCACTGACATCAGCTGGCCTTAAAGGCTTCAATCACCCACTGAGAGCCCACATCACAGCCAGAGCCATTCATTAGTGCTGCTCTCGCTGCAAAGCGTCGCTATTACTATTGCTCATGCTTTCGTCTTCCTGGCCAAATGGCACTTGCGGGCGTTTGGTTCGACCCTTTTGACTTCTGGTGGACATACCTAACGGTATGCTGTGTTCACTGATGGCTTTCTCCTGCTCCTGAGAGGGTGACACAGCAAAGGTATCTGTTGCCTGAGGTGAAGGGGACGGTAATGAGTCAGGAATATCTGGAATAGATGAAATAGGTGTAATGAAATGCTTTAGTGTTTGTTGTGTATCATTGATTTCAGTAAAAAAAATGTTGTATCTGCAGCCTGTAAATCACATTAAACTGCCATAAAATGTTCAAAATTGCCCCCTAAGGTTTTTGAGGTAAGTAGATTTAAATGCAACTTCTAAAAAAAAATCTTGGATGACTGATGACTAAATTTTTTTTTTACCTACAAGTTTTGTAGGTAAAAAAAAAAAAACGATTTGTCAAAATGTCCAAATTTGACACAATTTTGGTTTGTTTTTTTTACCATGAAAGCATTAGTTCAGTCAAGCTTTCGCAGATCATTTGCTTTAACCTGAAAATTATGACATTATCTACCTATCCTCGTGTCAAAAAACACAAAAACGTTATTATCAAAATGTCAAGCTTTGCAAATTTAATCAAGTTTAGGTACATTTTTGCTTGGCTCATTAAAACAAATATTAGCAGGACTGTGCAAATGCAACAAATGCAGTTTAGTCAGATATCATGATTATCATCTTGTGAGGTGGCATTAGTTAATTTTTAGGACACTTTCAAATGCACACCATTGTTTCCGGCATGCAAAAATGAACATGGTGATGTCTGATTCATGGGCAAATTATTTTTATTTATTATTTTATTATTCATTTTTGTTTTTTTGGGTTTTTTATTTGATTCGGAGCTCAAAAACTTGCACTTTTTAACAGGTCAGGCAAAAGTCACAAAACGCAAAAAAAGATTATTATCAAAATGTCAAAGCTTTTCAATCAAGTCAAAGTTTAATCAAGTGAAGTAAAATTTTTGCTTGGCTCATTAAAAAATATTAGTAGGGCTGCATCTAAAATTGTTGCAAATGCAAAAACTAAATTTAAATGCAAAAAATGCTGTTTCGTCAGATTCGTCTTGTTAGGTGGTGTTGGCTAATTTTTAAATTACGTTTGAGTGCACATTAGTGTTTTTTGCATGGAAAAATGAACAGCGTAAGCTAGAGCTGTCAAATAAATGAAAATTCACTATCCAGGCGTTTATTTGCAATTCGAGTTGTTAATTACAAATATTTTAAAAGAGAACATCAATGCGAAGAAGATCTTGTTAACGTCAAAACTGAAACCAAGCCTTTCACACGCAACGAGTATTTTTGCGCATTTTCTAGCGGGACATCTATCACCATTGCACTCGCGTCTCACACAAGAGAGATGCCTGTATAGAAAGCCATGTAAAATTAATGTAAGTTCAACTTTTAAAAAAACATTGCCAAACTTTATGGCAGGTTTTTTTCCCATCCCACTGCATCTCATGTTTTAAATGAAAAAAGTACTCTGTGTAATTGGCTTTCAGCCCTTTGTATTAAACTGTGCATACATACATGATGCCATAATTGTTTAAGCAATTTAATTCATTATATTTGGTTTATAAACATTATTTTAAACATAGTACACTTTTTTCACAGATAGTCATGTTATTGTATTGCTTTTAATAAACATGCATTAGTAATATTTTACTCGATGCACCCTCTTGAGGCCTTTTTCCCCCCTAACTGAATTTATGCCTTTTAAATTCAAATATAATTCAAATATTGATAATATTTAAGTACAAAATTCGAAGTTTGTGACATTATTCTCCAGAATTTGTTCTTTTTTAATGAGTCAGTCAGAAGTATCTAAGTTTTGGACTTACTCACTAGTTAACGCTTTGAAGAAAACTTGCTCAGTCAGTGAATCTGAACCGCTTTTGAACAGCAATCTTAATCGTATGATTCTGTAATTAGACAGGTGCGGTCTTATTAGCACAATTTTGCAAGCAAAAAAGGTCTATTGTGAATCTAAGGTCTATTGTCTATTGTCAGTGAAGCATGTATGTATGATGCACAGCTCACACAAAAGTCACTCATAAACCAAGCTTTATCTTTCATCTTTCTGTTGGTCTGAGTGGGGAATTTGCATGACCAAATCTGATGTGAAATCTGCATGGGGAAATCCTTCACCCTTACAATATAATTCCCAATGTGGATTCCTATTAAAATGACAGGATTTCACATGCAAAAATTCGCCAATCAATAGTAAGTGACACTTTTTAGATCTCTATGAGGAACTAAGAACTACAATGGTATTAGTATGAAGAAGTAACACTCCCAAACTCCCCAGCTAACAGGCTATGTTTAGAACACTGGCTATTGTTCTGGTAAGGTTCTGTCAAAGTTACGACTTCTTCCAGCATCAAAGTTACCTGGTCTTTAATAATGTTTTTAAAACGTTAACTCAAAAACGTTATTTATACATCATTCAGGAAACATTTTTTTTCCTGAAACCTTTTAGTTGGACATGCATCTAATGATTTTTAAATGTTACCGTTTTAGCATGTTCAGGAAACATTCAAAAGTAACGTTCCCATAATGTTTGCAAAATGAACAAATAGAATGTGTCCGTTTTGGAATTTTAAATGTTCATAGAACATTCAAAAATAACATTTATAAAACGGAAAGTTCCGGTCCTTGATTCTGATTGGTTGAGCCACGTTCGAAGCTGTTGTAAATTACTCTACAAACACACACCTTTGTTTACATTTGTGTGTTGCTTGGCAACCACAACCGATTCTGAGGAACTACATTGTTTGGCGGAAGAATGTTTTTATTAATATCATTACACTTTATTTGCTCTGTTTTATTTTGTGAAACCTTACTACGCATATGGAATAACCATTTTAGAAAAGCAATAACCCCCGTGAAGCCGTGGTTTACAGTGAATTTATAACCGCTAAGGGGGTTCGCTTCGCGTCGTGCCTAACAACGCCGCTTAGCTGTTATAAATTCACTGTAAACCACAGCTTATTTTCATTAGCTGGGACCGGGTCATTATAGACAGTCACTAACAAACTAAAGTCAGTTGTGAGTACCTTTCTTCTGACTGTCCTGTTTGAGACATGGTTCCTTGTTGTCCATCTCTGCTGTCTTTCTCTCATCATTACTCAAGTCCTGCACTTTCCCACTTTCACATGTGCTGCTGTTGTTTAGAGGACCAGCTGGTGTGGTTGTGTCGATGTGTGTGTCTAGATGAGTGGCGGAGCAGGTCTCCTCCAAAGCGCTCTTGAACTCCTGGGATGGGAAGCGGTTGAGTTGACAGACCGGTTGCTCAGGGGCAGATGGTCTCTCTCCAGGGCTGGACTGAGCACCTCCAGAGCTTTCTTCTTGGACCAGAACCACCAGGGAAAGGGTAGGAGGGTTCAACGTGGTCTCTTCGCCTTCAGTTGGGGTTTTTGCGTTTGGTTTAGGGCTCTCTGCTGTCGACTGACTGGGCTCGACACTCTGGTCCTCCTCGTGAAGATCAGGTAGATCAGGTTCAACTATAGAGTCGTCCTCTCCTCCAACTTCATCTACGGTCACCAGTTCCTCCATGCTTTTAGGATACCAGCTCTCCTCCTCTCCATCATCTACACTTTCCAGTCCCTGAAAACCAGGAAACATTAGAAATGAATACTTTTAATACTTTTACCTGAAAAAAAAAATGATCAAGCTTTCCACAAATATATGAAGCAGCACAACTGTTTCAAACACTGCTAATCAGAAATGTTTCTTGAGCAGCAAATCAGCACATTAGAATGATTTCTGAAGGATCACGTGATGCTGAAGACTGGAGTAATGATGCTGAAAATCCAGCTTTGCATCACAGAAATACATTTCGGAAATGAATGAATGAACCATGTTTACCTCACTGTCACCATCTCTGTCACACTTTGAAGACTCTACAGGTTTGCTGTTATGAGGAGACGTTGATCTGTCTTTGGCTCTATATTCTTCCTTCTAAAATACAAAAAAAAACAGTGCTATTAAAATATTGTCTATATACAAGCACATTTGGATTAATATAATATTAAAAAAATATGAAATATTTAATAAAATATTATCTTTATATTGAAATGTTGTGAAAGTTTTATATATTAAAATCATATATAATTATTAAACTAAAATAAGATAAAGATATTTTATAAAATATTCGAACATTACATGTTAATACTCTTAACATTCTGTGTATAATTTCAAATGTTGTGATTCAGTTGAAACAGTATTACAATTGTTCTTCAAATGAACCCTATTGAACTGAAACAGGACATGCCTGATTTTCGGGCTCCTTCTCCTCCCTGTCTTGTCTCCGGCTCGGCCTCTTGCTGCGTCCTCTGTCTTCAGCTGTCCGGTTGGAGTTTGTGTCGTCCGTCACGTCTGACTCTGAATGTCGGGGTCTGTGGTAGTCGCCGCCTTCCCTTCTCTTCGTTTTCCCCTCGTGTCTCTGATGTTGTGGCCTGCTCAGTTTCTCAGTCTTGTACAGCGAGTCTTTCTTGTAAAAGTCGTCTATGGAGTGATAAGAGGAGAAGGACGAACCCTGGGGGCTTCCGCGGGGGTACCAGTCCCTGCCCCGCTCGTCACCGGGTCCCATACGTGGGCTGATCCGGTCCCCGGTTTTAAGGTAGGGTTTCCTGCGCTCGGACAGCCATCCGTTGGGTCTCTCTTCCTCGTCGTTCCTCCAGTCATCTCTCTCGCGGGGGTCCTCGTCGCCTCGGGAATGGGATGTCCAGTCCCAAGAGGGCCGGCGGGGCCCCATGCCGTTGCTCCAGTCAGGCCGACAGGGCGGCCCCGGTGGACTGTGGGCAGAGCTACAGGACGTGAAGCTCGGACTGTGTGAGCGCGGACTCAGAGAACGACTGACTGGACTGCGTGATCTGGCACGCTCCGGCAAATACCTGCACAAAACAGCAGCAGGTTTGAGACAACGATAAAGAAAAGGAAAAATCTTTAAAAAATTACATTTAAAACACATGTGGCAAAGTTCTTAGAATTGTGCTCTTTGGCAGGTTTATTGTCTTGAAAAGCTTTTATACCATTTCAGAAAAAATTCAAATTTAAATGATTCATGTGGTGCAACCATCACGTTAAAAAAACTTATATATATATATATTAAATACGTGTTTGTACACATCTTAATCATGATTTTATTTATTTATTTTTTACATTTTTAATGAATAAATATCCATTAGTTTTTTTGCGAAAATGCTTCGTCATTTTAACAACTGACTAACTTTCCTTGTTATGAACAATTCAATGATCGTTTTCCACTCTTAAAATTATATAATATTATACCTATATATATGATATAATGAATAAACAAATATTTTAATTTGAATCACTGATGAATTACAAAAAAAATTTTTTTTTTTTATTAAACATTTGTTTAATTTTAATCATTTATTTTTGCCTTTTTTCAAATTTTCAAAATGAGGTACAATTATAATATATATCTAAGTATTCTATATTACTATCCCAATGTAAAAGGCAATTGTAGCTAATTTAATCCTAGTATACTAAATAGAAAACTGAAATTTTGTTAATAATTTCTATATTATCACACAGTCATGAAGGGTCTACCGGGACAGTTTTTATGTTTTCCCTTCTGCATGTTTGGTCCACACCACATGACTTAGATTTCCAGGACATATAAAATATTATATTATATAAAATAAAATAATAATATACAATTCTAAATGATAACAATAATAATTTGATACCAAACTACTCAAATCACCCTGACATTTCAGACCAAAATCCATTTTTCATTTTTAGTTTTGAATTTTGATTTTAAACTAATTAGAAGTTCAAATCATTCTTCGATGATAGAAGAGATGTATTCATTTCATTACAAATATGAATTGGCATTTTTATGTATCGTAAAATAAATCCGTAGATCCAGAATTAAACAAATGACCCAAAAAGTCTCAATACAAATGTGTCCTGGTCTCACCTGTCAGTCTCCTGCATCTCGTCTCGCTCTCTCTGGGAATTGATGTCTTGGATAATAGAGTCAACATCTTTACCTGGTTTCTGGGTCAGAAAGGAAAACACTCTTGAGTTGGGTTTGTGCGAATCCCGCGATCAGGATGAGCCCAGATGAGCTTCATACCTTCAGCTGCAGCTCCTTGTATCTCTTGGACATGCGGATCAGTAGCTTGTGTCCGTTGATGGTAGCCGGCTGCAGCTGGTAGTACTGCACCATCGCCTGCGCCGCCTCCACGTATGCCATTTCCAGAAAAGCCTGACGCCGAAGATAAAATCGTTAAAGCGTGCACGAAACATAAAATGTGCCAAATGTGATCCGAACGGATATTCTTTTTAATTGCGTAATAAATCTTCGAGACAGTTACAAGGTCAATTCAATGCCAGGCATTTCAGGCACATGTCAAACTTGGCACTGAACCCAGAATTTGATCCAGTCTGTACTAACAGGACCAATCAAAAAGTCAAGTTTGATTAACGAATCGGGGTGATGGAGACATCATCAGTGTCAGGGTTTAAACGTATGAAGATCAAGTAAATCAAGTGTTTGCAGTACTTTTTATTTACGACAAACTGCACGATATATCATCGCTTTCTTCATTTCAGAGCTGAAATCTCTTACCTGATGCGTCGAGCGCATGAGGATGTAGTTGGTCACTTTGCCGAAGGGAAGCCCTAAGTTAATGACGTCATTCTCCGTGCAGCTGCCCTCCGGGAGGTTACAGATGTGCACGACGTGTCCGGGACACGCTTTACGCTGAACAAACTGAGAGAGGACACGTAGATTTTCATGCATTCCGTATATAAACATTTTAAAAACATCAACAATATATAGATGGAATATATGTGAACGTTTAAGATATCTGTGACTAGCAGTTGTGTTCATGTGTGTTCAAACGGCTCCATCATCTGGCCCCTGCTGTGCTCACTAATGCCACCTAC
This sequence comes from Sinocyclocheilus anophthalmus, assembly GCA_018155175.1. Taxonomy (NCBI): domain Eukaryota; kingdom Metazoa; phylum Chordata; class Actinopteri; order Cypriniformes; family Cyprinidae; genus Sinocyclocheilus; species Sinocyclocheilus anophthalmus. The sequence continues at coordinate 33,349 of JADLZN010007224.1, forward strand.
TGGTGCTCAAATACTACATTCACCTGAAATACTGATAGAAAGTGTAGCAGCTGAGGGACTAAATCAGAGATGTCCAATTTTAGTAAAACAAAAATATACAAAGCCTTCAAAACTGTATTTATATTTTTGTTTAATTCTAAAAAATACAAACATAAAATGTTATACACTTTAATATAATCTAATATAGTTGGATATAATGCAACATCCACTTTTGGCCTACAGTCCTCAATTAAGTTTGATTTTTGGGCCTTCATATTAAAAATGTTGGGCATCTTTGGTCTAAATGTACATTAACATCAGGTTGAAATGTATCATTTAAAACTGAACTTGTGTTACTGAAAACTTAAACTTGATCTGAAAAAAAAAGAGATATCACTATGGGATGTCATAAATGTCTCATAAAAAGAAAAAAAAAAGAATTAATCCATATTATAATATACTATTTTAAATAAACTCCCATAAAAAAAATTATAATTTTATATTAATTAATCAAACAATGAAAAATGCATAAGTCCTACAATGTAAACAGGTAATGTAGCTAATTTTCTATGACTAAAATAGAAAATAAAAGGTTAATTAAATAATTATATATTAATATTATCATACCAAACCATAGAAGGATTTAAAATGTCCTTTTATCTAATAACCAGGCTACCATTCATGTTGAGGTCAGAACCATTTTTTATGTGTGAAGAAGTTTTCTGCTCCTTAACAGCATACTCAGCTTCAGTGTCACTGATTCTTCAGAAATCATTTTAAGAGACGGATAAAGAAAAATATCGTTTCCCATGTTTGAGTTTTCAGGCATTCATATTTTTATTGGGAAACCATGACTTTTCTTTTTCGATATTTACTGCAAGAATGAAATTACTGCTTTATATACACATTTTATGGCATGCTTACTGAATAAAAATTTTAATTTTTCAAAAACTACTACAAATAATAGTACTAACCCCAAAACCTTATGGTACACTTTAAAATAAAGGTGCTTCAAAGGTTCTTCAAGCGATGCCATAGAAGAAACCATTTTGGTTCCACAAAGAAGCATTCAGTCAAATGTTCTTTAAAGAACCATCTCTCTCTTACCTAATCTGAAGAACCTTCTTTCACCACAAAGAACCTTTTGTGAAAAAGAAAGGTTCTTCAGATGTTAAAGGTTCTTTATGGAACCATTAAAGGTTCTTCTATGGCATCGTGAAGTACGTAAATAATTTTTTATTTTATTATATAATTTAAGAATTATATTTTCAGACTACCTTTTCATACCTGCACGTATAATACAATCGAAAATACTCTAAAAAGCATGTCAAATGAAGTTTTCATGATGGTAATATAAGCTGCAGCACGGTAGGATGTGTATACAGGGAGTTTTTTTACACGGAGGAGGCAGGATTTGATTGACAGCAGCAAGTGTGAGAGGCGCTCAGCCCACATGAGTGCAGGGTCAGAGACGAGGGTCAGTGTTTACACTGCAATTTACACACCATAGGAGGAGTATTATAGTGTAAGCACCACAGAGATCCACAGAGTCCGTGAGAACCGATTACTTATCATCAGCACCGATCGTGAGAATGAAAGCAGGGAAACTCATGACGATTCTGTCGTCCGTGTAAACAATTCAACTGTCGGATTCAGACCGGATCTCAAATCGGTGCCAAAAAGGCACAGCATGTGACAACCACTTACGAATTCAAAGCCTTAAACCAATGTTAATCTAGACACGGTTGATTTCTGGGTTTATCTGCGGCTGGCCGCTGACCGACTGAGCTCGTGATAATTCTATGAATGGCTTCCTGCCAGATTTTCTTTTTGGCCAAATGTGCCAAAAAGTTCACATTAGGTCTGCCTCCATAAACACATACCAAAACAGACCGCCAAACTGGCTGTTTATGCCTCTGCTATATACTGTATAAGTCAGAGTGTAAATGTGAAAGGCTTCTGTGTGCTGGCCTAGTAAAATGCAACACCATTGTTTTGGATTTCATTCGTTCAGCTTTTTGTAGGCAGTCGAAGATTGTTGAGTGGCCCGATGTTCTGGCAGTGAAGGTGATTATATTGAAATGCTGGGTGAAACATAGCTCCGGCAGTGCAGTGAAACCCTGAGGGGCTGTGGCTGCTGCTGATTGGCCGGCACGGAATGCCAATCAAAAGACATTTTTTTATGATTGGTCTACAACTACACTCTTAGAAAAAAAAATGGAACAAAGCTGTCACTGGGGCGATACTCTAAGATACAAAAGCTAAAAGTTACATATGTGTACCTTATTTTACCCATAAATGGTACATATTAATACCTTTTATTTTAAAGGGGTCATATGATGCGATTTCAAATTTTCCTTTCTCTTTGGAGTGTTACAAGCTCTTGGTGCATAAAGAAGATCTGTAAAGTTCCAAAGACTAAAGTCTCAAATCCAAAGAGAGATTCTTTATAAAAGTTAAGAGTCAACCACGCCTACCTAAAACGGCTCGTTCTAACACGCCCCCAACATATCTACATCACTATGTGGGAAGATTTGCATAACGCTGCCCAAATGTTCACGCAAAGAAAGAAGGCGTAACTTTTATTCTCGCTTCAAACTTCAACTTAGTGCTGTGGATAACCGGATCGGCTTTCACCGTGGACGAAGTGGAGTCCAGCCCGGGGTTGTCACATGTGGTTGCCGCAGGCATCACAATATGGTAAGGGACGTAACATTTCCGTCACACGCTTGAGGTATTCGGCCAATCACAAGCACTGGATAGCTGGCCATCAGAGCACACCTCGCTTTTTCAGACAGATGAGCTTTGTAAAAATCGACGCGTTCAGAAAGGCGGGGCATAGAGGAGAACAATAATGTACAGTATGTGGAAAATAATGTGTTTTTTGAACCTTTAAACACATTTCATTAAACCAAATAATGTTCTTTTTAGCAGCATCATATGACCCCTTTAAGAGTCTCCACTGAAACGTAAAGTATTAAATGTGCTTTAGGCGAGCATCATCAAAGAGAGAGTGCTGCAAAAATAACGAGTCTTTCAAACAGGTTTCCCCAAACACGTTTTCTCTCTGTCATTGGCTGGTCAAACAGATACCCACGCCCCCAAACTTGTGCCATTGGTCGAGTAAGTGTTGCTATTAGGGGAGTAATGGTACACAAACATGACGGTTCGGTACATACCTCAATTTTGACATAACGGTTTGGTGTTATTTTAGTCGAAGGATACTCTTATACGTTTTATTCATATTTTGAATTATTTTAATATTTTCAGTTTTCATTTTAATTTCAGTTAAAGTTTCAGTATTTTCTTTTTTTAATGTTGTTTTTTTAGAACATCAATTTAGATTAAATGAAAACAAGAAATACTGCCTTCGCTTAAAAAAAAAAAAAATCTACTTCGATTTTGACTTGATGCAGGTTAACGTTTATTTTATTTAAAGAAAATGTTTGTTATAGTCAGATTTTAACTATAATAACCCTAAATTGTGATTTAAAGTTAAGTTGTGATAAAGCATTTTAACACTAAATAAAGATGAGAAATAACTAGATAGCTGAGACTATAGATAACTGTTAAAATGTTTTCTGTATGCCAACAAAATATTGGAATATTTCCATACAATATAATTGCTAATATTATTAATGCGGAAAATCCGAATAATACAAAAATTATTCTGCATACTTTTGTCACATGATATGTTAAGGGACAGTAATATGTCTTTTATTTATTTATTTATTTATATAACTTTTGTTTAGATGCGCTAGCAGAGTCAAGGATCGTGGGTTTCACAAGTTGCTTTGGATAAAATGCATACATTTCAATTAATGCGATGTCCTAAAATTTGCATAAAATATATACAATGAACAAAAATTGGCGTAGAAACTATTTTCACTCAGAAATTGTTAGTAAATTGTATAAACAGTTAAACAGGAAATGGAAAGTAACACTCTGAAATTAGTCATTAAATTCTGTAGTAGAAAACTCCTTCTCTCAAAAAATAGGATTTCCTATGAACGTTTCCAATTATCTTTTTTATTAAACTTTTTTTGTTACAATAGACATATAAAATAGTGGTACGATATGTCAACTATTTGTGTTTCAGTTGTGTACCAGTAAAATGTACCTGAAGTTTCCATAAAGCAAAAATATTTTTCAGTCATGTCTGCAACATCGTCCAGTGCAGAGCTTGTTTTATTGTATAAAAATGTATTGGTACTTTGACACATCTCGTAAAATAGGGACAAACCCAGCAATTGGGTTGTTTTGACCCAGCGGTTGGGTTACTACCCAGAAGGTAACCGCTGGGTCAAAACAGCCCAATGGCTGGGTGTGTCCCTATTTTACCCAGCACTGGGTTGTATTTAACCCAGCATTTTTTAGAGTGCATAATGTAGCACTACTACATTCTGTTACAGTCACATAAAGAGATGTGTCAAAGTACCATTTTTTAGAGTGTGGATGTCACATTTGGCAAGAAATGAAGAGATTTGTCGTGAGCACATCATAAATTAGGAGAACGAAAGGCATTCTCTTTGTAGATGACGGGCACCATATCACGCTACAGATACATCTGTTTGCTTATCTAGAGAGGGTTTAAACTGCTTTACATGGGCCCTGAAACAGGTTCATCTGAAATCTATAGCATGCGCTTTCTGCATTTCATAGATCTCCTGGCATTCCCCCTGTCAGGAAGCCTTTAGCCCCAAAGATCAGGTTTCGATTCTGTGGGCTGAAATTGAATTCCCAGCCTCAGAATCTTTAAAGAAACCTGGAACACATCACACAAATCTTGATTACTTGGCCGGACAGTTCTGTCGAGAGCCTGAATTTCTGTGTGCACTGATTTCTGAACCAGAGTCTGAGTTTGTGCATCCTTTCACACGATAAGCTGAAAACTAAAAGAGTTTTAAAAGCACCGCCGATGTACAGCTGCTGTAAAACAGGTGGGTTTAATAGGAGCTAACATTAGCCCATGCTTTCACCTCTCCAGTGGACTAAATCATAAATAACTTGGCTAAAAAGACCACCATAAAGAATCTTTGTGTGGGTCTTCGAATCCACAAGCTGGCAACCGCATACAATACCGTCCTGCACAGGACATGGTTTCAATTATAGGTGGCAGACGTCTGTGCAAGGTCAGAGCATCTAATCCGAAACAATGCTTCACGCCGTCCATATGTGAAGACCCATCAGTCACACTCTGCCGTCTGTCTGAGCGCGACTCACATTACTATTAGTTCATACAAACAAAGAACGAGCATGAGAGATGAAATGAAAATCAGACTGTCAGAATGCAAACCCGTGACAAGAATGAAATACATAACAATGAATAAAATACATATTTAGAAACTATAATATAATAATAAAATAAATTATCGGTAATTTAATAACTTACAATTGTAATATGAATCTATTTTTAGTCAGACTCCATTTAAAAGTATTCAGAAGGGAGCATTAAACTGATCGAAAGTGACCTAAAAGATTTGTTTATTCTCAGGATCCTGACCCCCTGTGCTCCCCCTAACATGTATCACAGTTAGACACAAAGATTTGACAGCCAACTGTTTTCAACATTGATACGAAGAAAAGGTTCTTGAGCGCTTGCCATGCCGGACTACCATTATTTGAAAATATAATGAAATAGAAAACTGTAATTTTCAGTATTACGTTAATAAATACATTAATATTAAAATATTAGCCTTGGTGAGCGTATGAGACTTCTTTCAAAAACATAAAGGGATAGTCTCAAAAATGAAAATTCTACTCAACCTCATGTCGTTCCAAACCCGTAAATCCTTCGTTCATCTTCGGAACACAAATTAAGATATTTTTCATGAAATCTGACAGCTTTCTGACCCTCAAATAGACAGCAAGGTAAATACCCACGTCAAGGCCCAGAAAGAACATTAATTTTTGGGTGACAAATCCCTTTAAAAAAAAACTCCTAGCGACCCAAACTTTTGAACAGTAGTGTACATCTTTACACTAAGTAAATTTTGTGTTATAATGCACAAAAGTCAAAGTATAATTATTATTAACCAAATAATTATTATAACTATTATTATTTTTATGACTGTGATTGTAAGGCATATGACATTTTCCTTCCCCAAAGTGATTCTCTCTTGGTAACTCAGTCTCGGTTAATCTCTGTCTTTTCTCACATAGTTTGGAGTCCTTGACCATAAGATGACTTTGTTGTAGTTCCCACAGGCCTGCTTTGGTTTGCTACACTAAACTTGCATATGCAGGTCATTTAAAAAAAAAAATAAGACAAAATAATGCAAAATAAAATTAATTCTAAAATCTACACTTAAATAGATTAAAATTTTAATTTAAAAAGATCATATTAATTAGTATAATTTGGTAAATAAAAATTGGTTTTAAATAACGTGGAATAATTTAATTTGGCCAGTAACATTTATTTATTTTAGGAATTACAACATAATACAGCACAAGAATACAGTCAGACTCACACTGATGTAAGAGATGCAAACCAATAACCCTTTATTGAAGAAAACCTCAGTGGAACATTTACCATTATTTTTTTTAGCTGAAAAAAATCTCTGTTATTTTGTCCTAACTTCAAGAATCTAAACCAAAAACCAACACATGGGGGGCTTTTTTTCTAATCACTCAGCACTGGCAGGTCGGGCAAAAAGTTAATTTTGGAGCCTGATCACAGAGCTAAATAAAGTCCCTGGACAACAAAAACTAGTGTTAGTTTTCACATGGGACAAGATCTGTCTGGCCTGATGAATTCCCACTATATTACAACAACATGACAACATAACAACTGCCTGAACCTAGAGTGATCAGCACCTATTCATTTAGCTGTAAAAATACAGTTGCTGTGGAAAGTCTGCAAAGATATATATTCACAACTCTTGATACAGAAACAATCCCATATTGATGCTCCTGAACTAAACTCTTTTAATTGTAAGCAGTGACTGAGCCGCACAATACTGCTGGCTTTCACCTGTTCTCAACGAGCTCTAGCTGTGAAGATGGCTCAGTTGTGCTTTGAATAATAACCGTTAGACTGTGATAATAAGCACTAAGTAATTTGTCAGTCAGTGAAATAGTGTGACCTAAAGATAGCGCGCTCTGTATCGCAACACTCTTGGCTTCTTTACAAACCCTGTGAGCTAAAGGCGAAAAGAACAATGCTATGAGATAAGCCAACAAACATTCACAAATAAAGACCTCATCAAATAGAGCTAGGTGAATTTTTTTTAATTGTACAACTACTAAAATTTTTAAATTACGGTTCTTAAAAAGACAACATCAAATATCATGTCAATCTTAATTAAAAAAAAAAAACATCTGTTTAATTGTTTGCCCAATTCTAACCTTTACCCCTGCTTGGTGTGAAGTAAATCCCACCCCTGCCAGAGGAAATGACTTCATGGATGTGGCAGGCAAATATGAAGCACTTCCAGTTGAAGCATCTGTAGAAAACAGGAAACGGCACTTCAGATATCCAAATATATGTTTTTATATAATAAATGTTGTCTACAATTGTGTAGAATACATCTAATCACATACATCTAACCCCATGAAATAGTTTGACTAAAGTATTTTTGTATTGTGTTGATGTATTTCCTATTGAAACAGGAAGTTGGGACACGGAATACTGAAGGGCTTGTAGTTCTTTTTAAAATAGACAATAGCATTTCGTTTATGGTACTGCACCGCAAAACCACAGAAAGTCACTTAATTTGCAACCAAATGATAAAAAAGTAGGTCGAATCGAATTAAAAAGTAAGAGTGTTAGCATAACTAAAGACACTCAGTTGAACCATGTTTTGTGTCTTGCTAATGCTAGTCGATGGCAGGTGGTATCGGAGAAGGGACATGTTTTGTCAACATACTTGACAAAACTGGTTACATCTCCGAGTTCAAGATGAATCATCAATATTTTTTTCAGGGACTGTACATTTTATATGTCTAATTTGTTAACTTTAAGAAGTGCACTAGTATATAAATGGCCTAAAATCTAACAAACATGCTATTTCATGGGGTCTAATCAAAAGATATCAAAACAAGGAACACATTCAATAAAAAATGACCAGTGAAAAGTTTCCGACAAACACAAAAACTGGTGTTAGCAGATGTCGCCCAGTGTGCCAGTCTGTAGACAGTCCGCTCTCCTGCCACTGTACTGACAGCCCTACAAATAGAGTCCTCTAAAATCACGTCCCAGAGCTTTCAGTCTCCTGAATTTTCAGCACTTACACTGAAGAACAAATTTGGAGATTTGAGTCTTACCTTGACTGGCAGCCGACGTGTATGCCATAGTGTTACTCAATGCCATGTTGAGACATCCTTCAGACGACACTGGAAAGTGCACTGCTCCGAGCGTCGGGCTGTGAAGGGACAGCACTGCATTTAGATCCTAAATCCCAGTGCATCTGGTCTGACTATATCTTATGACACAGCTCAAATTCAGGTCATAACCCTCTCTATATGGAAGAAGACTCTTTATAAAATAACTCTGTTTAATACGGAGATTGGCTGTACTCATAAAATGCTTAACAAGAGAATCACAGGCGATGACTGGAACATAGCGAGGATCAAAATAGACCACATACAAGCAAGCCCTTTAAAAATATCTTGTTTCTACACCAGGTTAGCAACTATTACTGTAGCCGCCCATGCATCAGAGCTTGCTGATTGATTATCACCATCATAAGACACTTAGAAATACACCGCTCATCAGTTGATGAATGCTGTAACATGGTACAAATGGTATTTTCCTTTGTACTCACCTTTCGGTGTAGAGCGAACAGTTCTGCAGATGTAACTTGCCCTTCACATGCTGGTCCCAGTCCTGAAAACAGCATACACACACGATACGCCTGTCAGATAGACTTCACTATGATCCTTCTATACTATACTGTATGAGAGTGAGAGATTCCCCTGGCATAGCCACAACCTAGGCCAATTAGAAAGCTAGTAGTTCACAGCAGAGAAAAGGCGAGCAATAGTTGAGAACGAATGCGATTACGGCAAACTCTTGCACAACAACTGCGTCCTCGCCCCCTCTAAACCTGCCTCCACTCGACACATGCCAGCTGCCACAAAAGCATTTACACCCTAGTGTAACCAATGGGCGCATTTTAGCCAAGTATTATGAAAAACCTCTCAGTTCTGCAGAAATAACTGGGGGAAAAAAACAGTTGCTGCAGTCGAGACCAACTGGATCTCAATTCTGTATACTGGATGCTGGAGACATCAGGATAAACATACTTAGATACAATACACAGTTCATAGCAGCATTCAAAGCTTGGCATGAATTTGGCACATGTAGGAAAAAAAGTGAAGAGTCTTTTGAGGTTTGTCTTACAGATATTTGATTCTTTTCACACCTAGTATTGAGATCCGTCTTTGTTATCTGATTGCAGAGTGTCAGAATTAAATACAAGTCAAAAATGTTTTTTATCCCATCTTGGGTCGTCTGATCTCAACTGGACAACTGGTTATAACGAAATCTTAAACTGTATCTGATGCAATCAACATTTGGAGTAGTTGAAAACACATTACATTTGTAGTGCAAATGCTAATCCATCTTTGAGGTTGGTGTGAATGGGCCATTTCCTTTAATCTCAACCAACAAGCCAGATCTACTCACCTTCAGGTTGTAAACCTTCTTCTCACAAATGGTGCACTGATGGGGTAGGTGTGAAGGTATTGTCCCATGATAGTCATTGAACTGGTGGGGTTGCAATTGCAAGGTCACCCCTTCCTCGCCCTGGGAAACCTGTGGCTGCTGTTGAATTCCCCCTTGCTGTCCAATGGGTGGGCCAATTCCTGGGCCACATGTCGAGTTGAACTTAGGATCTGCTGTGGGTTCCTCTGGGTTGTATAACTCTGCTCTCTGACCCACAAACCCAGGTCCGGGTGGTACCCAACCCCCAGAACCTGTTCCTGTACCTATATCCATCTTCCCAAAGTTGATCGGACCTTTCCATTGATCCTTAGAGGCTGATCCCAGATTCTGATTATTGCTTCCTCCCATGAAACCAGTTTGTTGTACTGGTGTTTCAGGGGAGTAGTAGTCTCTTTGAAAATTGCTGTGGACATTGTTTCTGGATTGTGTAGAGGCTCCACCATACTGTCCTCCATCACATGCTTTACTAGTGACCACTGAAGCCCCTCCCAAATATCCAAACTGCAAGCGACGGTCCGTGTCCGTCATATACGTTCCAGGCTTTTTGCCAAAATCATTGTGCGGACTAGGTTTCTGGCTGGACACCCCACTGTAGTTGGTGGGCCTGATTCCAGTGGGATTTGGGGCAAATCCACCACCAACCAGTTGTCCCAGTGCAGCATTTGGTGGTGGGAAGGCTATGGGTGGAGGTGGAAAGGCCCCACTGTGGGGCTGAGCCATGCTGGAACCCCGAAGATGGTTGAAGAGAGGTTGGGACATGGCCACATTGGAAAGAACCTGATTTAGGACAGTGGCTGCGGCGGCGGTATTGGTGGTCTGGGCAAGTTTGAGGCGGTGTAGGGTGAGCTGGGCCTGAAGCTGAGCCAGCTGAAGACTGGCAGGACTCAGCAGCAGGTTCTGACCCACTCCACCATGAGCACCAGCCAGAGGAGCTGACTTATTATCAAGCTTTTCTCCTGAGGTACTGTGAAGAGAAACATAACAGTTCATCAATTAAATGGCCATAATCCATGACAAATGTACACAGTAAAAACTAGTGACTATCCAAACATTCAGCCAGCAAACACACAATGTTCTTCTAATGGTAGAGTATGGTTACTCTGATTCTGATTAACAAATTTAGATTATGTTGAAGTAATTGGTTATTATTTCCATAAAAAACCTTCCTGGCTATCCAAAAATAACCTCAAATATCTGTTCTAGGAACTTTTTAAAAAACTAAAAAAAATTAATGTTCCCAGAACATTACAGGAACCAAAAACAATTACATGGGTCACTATTTTAGTGAGAGCTTTTAAAAATGAAAGGTGTTGTTTTGCAAAACCTCAAGGTTTTGTCCAATTCAGAAACATTCTTCCTGGCTAGACATGAGTACAGAAACTTTGGACTCCCTGTCCCTGTTTGAGTGGACTGATTAATGCGCTCACATGTTTGCTAAATTTAGCAAGCACTACTATCAATCAAAATATCTGTGCAAGCCTGATACCACTCTAGATGAGCACACATCATCTAAGCCAAGTGCTGACATAAGTGGCAAACCCAAGGGAAAGTTGTAATAGTGGTGAAAGAGGGAACAACAATGTTTCTCAAAGGTACAGACCATGATAAGGGGATTTTTTAGTCCTTTAACCTCAGAGGTTTTCATGAAGTAGATTCCAGGTGTTCTGGTGTTTCAAACACAGACCAAGGTTATGCATGAGCAGTCAAGAAAAAGCTGGAACAAGGGGAGGCCCTCAGATCCTTTCAGATCTGAATTTGTGCAACTGAATCTTTTGGCGGGATTAGCACCTCTCCAGAGTAGTGCTGTAGTCATTTAAGAGTATGACATGGATTTACAGGAGCCTTTCCAGATCGTAAAGTTCACAAATCAGTACCGGCTCTAAATAAGTTATCCCTTCTTTCTTTAGACCAGAAGATAATAAGATGTCTGTTTTTCTACTCATTACACAAGTGTTCATATTTATAACACATTTCATTAACAATTTGTATGGAGGAGACAGACCATAGTTGCGTTCCAATTTACAGCATTCCTACGCAGTGTACAATGACTTGAGGGGTAATTTACATTTCCACTTCCTGTAAAAAGTAGGATAGGGAATTTTGGAGAGGCTAGCAATAGCAAGCTAGCTTTGAAAGCATAAGATTCCACCCTCCCTGCAAATCACTCTCCAAAGCCACGCCTCCTCCAAACACATGAACGCACACAGGCAGAGCATAGGCTAACCAGAAACACGAGAGAGACAGAATGCAACGCTGTCAGATTACCTCATGAGAAAACATTACAACACAAAAGCGCTTTCATTCTCACTTGGTTTGCAATAGCGTAATGTAATGTGCTGATGACGTATCATGTCTGCGTGAACACGGTGCACAGAGGTATGCAAATACATATGTTGACAGGCAGGTAGGACAACCTATCGTAGCCATCAGACCGAGGGACATGATTGGACGAACATTTTATGGGCCTACACCTTCCACAGGTGATATAAATACATATTAAATACATTTAGATCCCCTAACTTTCGAGATGTGTAAAGACTTTCAACCAGCCTTACGAAAAATGTTCTTGAATCAAATCACCTACTCACCCTTTAAGTGATATACTGACGGATTTGTTCCATATGTTGTTTGCAGTGCACTTCAGACTCAGAATACTTAGCTTCTTTTGATTTTGAGTCTCATCTAAGATGGCGGAATATACATTGAAGTGTTTCACAGGGCACTATTGGCAACTGAAACATACCCCTTAGTGAATGTGTAAGAACAAACCAAAATATCTATACCCAAACACATGGCTACATCAGTATTTCAAGCATTAGTCTAATGAATATAGAGTTGCAGCGAGAGATTGGCAACCAGGCCACCTCTGTTTCAAGCACTCCTGATATTTATGAAGGGATACAGTGACTCTCATCTGTCAATGACATTACACAGCAAGAGCCAAGCAAATTCTAGAGTGCATACATGGTTAGCGCTAATATAATACACAAAAAAATGTAGGGTGGCACTTGATTTTATCCTTGAGGAATTGATTGCATTGTGAAAAATAAACTATCATTGAGTGGTTGGAGGAGAGAAAAAAAGTCAAAAAGAAAGAAGCTAGTTATACATTTTGATGGACGTTTGAAAAAAGAAAAATTGTTTTGGGAGCATGCGCAATATGACCAAGAATGTGTTTTTTGAGAAACACTAAATTTGACTTTAATGTTTCTCAGACCACAAATAAAGATATAATGATATTAGTTTCATTGTTGTTAGTCCATTGGCTGAACGTTTGATGCATATCACACACAAAATTTAAAACACTTCAGGAGTTTCGAAGTCGTCATCGGATTGGTTGAATTATACAGAATTTCCGGGAGACAAGTGTGTCGCGTTCTTTAACGTTCTGCCTGGAAACAAAGATGCCATGATGCCAAACCCCCTCATGGAAGAAGAAAGCCTGTCGTGCTTACAACTGTGACGAAGAGTGCTTATCAGGATCAACTAAACAGTGGATTTTCAATAGTATGTGAAATATGTAAAGCTTGCGGCATAGAATCTTTCAAATGTGTCCAAGAGTTTTACACACCGGTCTGTTATTGTGGGGACATTTCCATGCCCCTAAACATGACGTGGCACAAAACGAAACGTGATTGGTTGATTTACCTGTCAGTCATATGGCCTTCTGGGCGGGCCTTGGCCATTCAAAGCGTCCAAGGTTCTGGCTACGCGAGACTAGTTAGCACCTAGCTAAGGGTTTCTGATGCCACAAAATCCTTACAAAAATCAACCATGGTTTTATTATAGTAAAAGTGTAGTAACCATGTTTTTTTTTGGCATATTGGCTAAAATTTGTATAACCACAGCTTTACTACAAATATCATGGTTAAACTATGGTTAGTGTAGCAAAACCATGGTTAATTTGTGGTTACCATGGTTAAACTATAGTGACCATGTTTTTTTTTTCATTCAATGTAAAACCATGGTTAATTTTCATAAGGGAAGGCACTTCATATCTTTGTGGACATTAAGAAATGCACATAACGATATTAGTTTTAATAATGGATTTTTGTTAGCATGTAGCCTAGGGCTTCTTATGCCTTGAAAGGCACTTTATACCACTGTGGACATAAAGAAAACCAAATTATATATATTTATTATTAGCCTTAGCCTATTTCTCAGACCCAAAATAGCTATAGATATTAGTTTAAAAAATGGTTTGTTGTTAGCATGTTAGCATGTAGCCAAAGGCTTCTTATATTCTGAGAAGCACTTTATGTCTTTGTGGAAATTATAAGATGTGCATACAGTTTTATTTTATTGTTATAAGCAGTAGCAGCAGTATAAGGACAGTAAACTGGTACTTAAATATGGGTGTATATCACCCCGTTACTAGACATGTACAACCTGGCATGTGAAACGGCATGCGAAAATGTAATGGAAATCTTGGGCTAAGACACAACATACATAAATTAGATTTTATGGTACAACTGGTCTTTGAGACCCAACAGCTGGTCAACTGTAGCATACCACGATTAAGAGCGCAGAAATGGAGCCAACGGTGGATTTATAAAGACTAGCTTTATGGTTGCCATGCAATAAAATGATCTTACACATTGTAAGTGCATGTTAACGTAAGGGCTGACTCTCTTAGGTTGGGTTTCAAAAATATTGTAACGTTAGTAGCACGTAAGTAGTGCTTAATACCTAAAGCACATTTGCCACATTTATTTAAGATTATTTGAATAGATTTGTTCGACAGATTCGTTTTTCTTCCATTAAAACCTTATTTGCGCATTGTTCGTATGTTGTAATATTACTTTGTTTTCTTGCATTTTGTTGAAAATGTATCAAAATAATTATCATTGGAAAAATCTAAACTCTACATAAACAAACATTTTCGTCTGCAATTTCGTTTACATGGTTGTGCCATTAAAGAGGACCATTGGACATTACGGCGGCATCGTCCTATCTTCATGACTCAAAAGCCCAAAATATGTCAGTGACACACAACACACCAAGTTTAGCTACTGCCGCAAACCAATACGGCTCTCACAGCTGCCCGCTTGCATTTGCACTTGAGTCGTCTCATATAAGCAGAGGATGCAGGTGCCAAATGCCCTTCGCCAATTAATACAAGCCTGTCTTAGGACAGGAAATGTGCGGAGCATAATTATACGCTATTGTGCATTTACAATGTCTTTGCACCAATCAGGGCCGTGGGAAGGAACAATCTGCGTGACTCTTAGTCTTTCTCTAGATAATCCTGGGATAAATTGGCGAGAGTACAGAGGTCACACCCCGCCGACCTCGTTATGCGACAAACTGTGTCCCGAAAGCAACTGCTCCAGTTTATAAGAGCTGAACTTTTATTGGCTGGAAATGCATGACATCATGCTTCAGATACAGAATTCGTTACATGTTAAGAAAAGACGCAGTGGCCAAAATGAACATTAAACTATAAAATAAAATGGAAATTATGGAAATATATATACACTCTAATGTTCAATGTTTTTTTTTTTGAGAAAGAAATGAATATGGTAACACTCATACTATGTACTTTTGCTCATACTATGCACTTATTACAGCAATTATAATAACTGGGTAATAACTTAATACTAACCCTAAACCTAACCTTAACCTTGTATTACCCAGTACTTTCTTCTTAAATACACTGTAAGTACATATACTGTAAAATAAAGTGTAAACCAATACATTATTCTGAAAAATCATTAAAACTGTGAAAATATGTCGGTAAAAATATTTATAATGTTACAAAAGATGAATGCTCTTCTTTGAACGTTCTATTCATCAAAGAATCCTGAAAGAAAAATGTATGTATCACCATTTCCAACAATTCCAAAATATGAAGCAGCACAACTGTATATCAGAATGATTTCTGAAGAATCATGTGACACTGAAGACTGGAGTAATGATGCTGAAAATTCAGCTTTGATCACAGGAACAAATTACATTTTAAAATATATTAAAATAGAATTCCAGATTCCAGATTTTCAAATAGTTGTATCTCAAATATTGTCCTGTCCTAACAAACCATACATCAATGGAAAGCTTATTTATTCAGCTTTCAGTATAAATGTATAAATCTCAATTTTGAAAAATTGACCCTTTATGGTTTTGTGGTCCAGGGTCACATATATGCAGCCTTGGTGAACATATTGAGATAAGACTTCTTTCACAAACATTAAAAAAAAGACACACACACATTTGCATTTATTCCAGTACTACAAAAACAAAATTTACCAGCACAGGCAACTGAGAATTGAGAAAATCCACAAAGAAACCACAACTACTACAAATATATTTATCAACGTCTACTCCTAGGCCCTGGTATCATGCACTCTAAAAAATGATGGGTTAAAAAGGGACAAACCCAGCTATTGGGTTGTTTTGACCCAGCGGTTGGGATGTTTTGAACCCAACCGCTGGGTCAAAACAACACAATAGCTGGGTTTGTCCCTTTTTAACCCAGCGCTGGGCTATATTTAACCCAACATTTTTTAGAGTGTAACCATGCATGTTAAATAGTAGAGGTTCAAGTAGCAAACATACTTAAAAATAGGTTTAATATAGTTTTTGTTTTAATTAGAATGTTCTTTTGGTTGTATTTACTGTAATGTTTGCTATATTTATTGTAGGTTCATGTGTTAAATGTTGTGGTATGTGTGACCATGTCCTGCTGCTGTAAAGCATTACATAGTCATTAAATCGAAATTTCAAATGGCAACTTTACACTGACATTGATTTATTGCTCTTTTTGGTTATTTTTAGGATTATAGTGTTTATGTAAGTAATGCTAAAATAACTGTACACAAACTTTTGCACCCTTTTTATTCTGGAATTAAACAGCAGTTAAACCATGTTATATCAAAATTCATAAAAAGGTAAATAATAACCTGCTGAAGAATCTAAAATTCAAAGTTCAAAATGTCTCAAGAAACACATCTCTCCTTTATTGCAATAACATTCAAAAATGTACTCCTGAACATAAACAGTTCAACAAGGAAATCAGAAGCTGTCTATCCTGAAAAACCCTCACAAACTTGTAGCAGTGCGCATATATTACCATATTCAATTACTGCTTACAGGGGCATCTGGTGTCTGAAATGTAATGTACTGCATGTAGAAGGTTTCTTTTCACATTGGCTTCAAATGCAAGCACACTTTATTGAACTTAAAGTGTAAACGTACAAATTATTATACATTACAAATTAGGCTACACTGTAGTGTTATCAGCTGTATGTACAACAAAAAATATTTGTATTCATTCATTTTTATTTAGTTATTTATTTTATTTAGCCATCATAAAAGATTATATTTTAACTATATAAAAATATTTTTCAAATGCAATATGTAGCTAATACCTCTTTTAACCAACCTTTTTTTTTTGGTAAATCAATATAAGAATCCTTTCTTTTTTGGTAACTAAAATGATTATTTTATTATAAAATTATGTTAAACTATACTGTAAAAAGTGAACATAACTAACTCCATATACACTGAAAAAAAAAATGGTGCAGAAACTATTTTCACTCAGAAATTGAGTTTTACAATTACAAAGAAACTGCAAGTAACATCGAATTTTAATATGAAAATGTATGAAGTATTTCCTTGTACTCCAATAATAATTTACCCTAACACACTCCTATAATCTTTATCATTTTGTTTTTTAAATGCAATTTTTAAAAACGCAACCAAACACAAAAAGCAAAAATCGCAACAACCCCCAAGACTGCTCAAAAACGTCCCAATGTTACATTTCAAAGAATCGCTTCATCAAAACCAACACGCATCTTTGTCTCGGCGTACAACTCCACATCTATCACACCGGTCCAGAAACGCCACACCACAAACATTTTCTCCTCACACTTTAACACACACTACATCTGAAGGCCGCGTTCAGAGTGGAAATAATTGAGTCCCTTGAGATGTGTGACAAAGATTTAAAAGAGCGTTAAATCCAAGAAACCTGGCAGCCACTTTACAATATATGGCAGAACACATAGCCAACACATCAGCAGGCCGCTGGCTCTTACCTCGCACTGTTCTGAGTTTCTGTCTTTATAACAACCTCTGCTCAGATCCAGCAGGACTCTGCGCTCACTAGCCGCCTGTAGTTCCCTTTGCCATGAATGTGTGCTGCTCCTACAGGCTGATTTGGCCTGGAATAGCGGCTGGAGTTATGATGAGTCACATGTGCTTCGCAAAAGTGTGTGAAGGGAAAACAGGGAGGGCGATGTTATGTGAACTAACACCTTATGGATGAAACCATTTCCAAATGGGACGTGCGATGCATCAAATATAGTTTCTATACGCATACTTATTTAGCAGATGTATGAGCTTTACTTTACCAAGCTTTTAAGTTAATTTGAACTCATTTTCTAGTTACATTTTAACTGAGCTAGCACAAAAAAAACAACAACAACAACCAGAAGAAGAATTATGTATTTTGTAAGTATAACCAAAAGTTATTTTATTTTATACAATACAGATTTGCAGTAATAAACAGAAAAAAAAAAACAGTATTTATGTTGTAAAATTCATGAATTATGAAACCAATTTATTTGTGGCTGTAAAGAAGCTCTACAGAAGACAAGTGTCATTATTATCAATTCAGTTTAATGTCGTTTCAATTCAATGTATTAACTGTGTACTCATGTAGTCATGTTGATGTAATCATATTAACATTAAACAAATAACAATAAATAATGCATTTTTTTTGTAAAACAACTAATTTATTATTATGTATAGCCAATTTTAATTAAATTAACTACACTGATTTTAAAAGCTGTAAATAAAACAAAGATTTATTGGAGTATTCTACTTCGAAATTTCATTCAACTTTTTGAAATTTACTAGTAGTTTAATGAGTGAAAATTGTTTCTACACCAATTTTGTTTTCAACAAACTACTGTACAATGCAGGTTCTATATTTATTAACTACATATAAAATGTATCATATACCAGAGCTAATTAAAAAATATATATATACATACATTTTTAAATTAACTCAATATTAATTTTATTTTAACTTGCAGATTGTCTGCGATCAATTTTTTTCATCTTTAATGGATTTAAAGGATATCTATTTGTATCTTTTCTGACTCTTAAAAATGATTGAAGTTGATTCAGTCATATTAAAAACGATTTAATTTAATTAAAAGCTTAGTTTAATTAAATATAGCTTATTTTAATTAAAAGGTTAATTCAATTTATTTGAAACAATTACTTAATTTTAATATTACCACATGATGTGCATTTTTAGGTTGCCTGACAAAAAAATGTAAGCCACACAAATTGAAGTAAAAAGCTAAATATGTACGTTATAATACGCATGTTAAAAATACGCCTGTAGGACCTTTCGAACAGAATTAAAGTGAAATCTAAGTGAAACATGAGCAATCCAAATCCAGGCAAAAATATTCTCTGGGGGTCACGTACATGTTTGTAGGATAATGTTAGAGTATTAAATCCTGAATGTGATGCTTGTTTGACAGCATTCTGTCTTTGCCAAGACACCCACCTGGCTCTGAACTTCATATGTCCAGTTTCCCTCTGTCCTAGTTTTCACATGTTTAATTAGCAACATCCATGTTTTGGAATGACAGATGAGTGCTATCACCTGCTTATCATGATAAACCGAAGCGCTGACAGCATCTGGGATAAAACGCAACTCCCTGAAAGATCCACTTCAACTATTGGGAATATTAACACACTACAGAAAGTCATTATGAACCACAAACACGTCCAACCTTTGGGCGGAAAGATTTGACAAAATTACTGATGAAATCTGAAAATAAATAATACATAATCATGCAATAATAAAAATAACTAATTAATTTGCCTAATTGTGTTTGATCAATTTTGCGCTAAATTACAATAATACCGTAATCAATAATTATTGTAAAGAAATTATAAATGATAATATTATATTACGTTTTTTTTTCAGTAATTTGTTTGCTATCATAATGTAAACCTTGTATTGATATTACAAATGTAAGCTGTTAAGAACGAACAACTTTGTTATTTTATTTTAAGGTTTAAAATGTTCTTTACCATTAACTCCGCAGGTAACAGCTAAAATATATATAAACTAAAAAATATGCAAAGTAGCCCATATTATAAGAAATGCAACACACATCTAGTAATTGGAAATTTAGTAACTAAATGTTTGAAGTGAATTGTAGTTTTTCATCACATTGTTTTCACATTACTTTATGAATACTCAAATCAAAATTTTGGGTAAGTTCCGTGAAAATGAAGCGTTGTTCCTCCATGGGCCATAAAATTAACATTATATTTCATTTCAAGCTTGAATATCCCATTAAGTAACAGAAATGTAAGTTTCATTTTATATAAATGATTTAAAATTTCTATTGATGGCTAGATGCTTTCAAGGTGTTATTTTTTGTCAATTTTAAACTGTATAAAATGTATTGATGATAAACAAATAATTAAAATGAATGATGTAATTATTTATGTTTTGTCATTAAATTGAATGAATTTTAATATTCTGTTTGAATGTTGGACTGATCAATTACTTTAATTCAAACTCAATTACAGTAAATAGATTACAGTTCAATCTGTAATTCAAACTAAAAATGATATATATATTTTAAAGACAGTAGTTATATGAATTTCTTTGAATATCATTTCATTTTAATTCTAGTTTCTACATTTGAATGTTGAACTGGCAAGTTTGATAACTTGTTCATCTGTAATTCAAACTGAAAATTATATTATTTTTAAAAAACAGTACACTCTAAAAAATGCTGGGTTGTTTCAACCCAATGTTGGGTCAAATATGGACTAACCCAACTGTTTGGTTAAAAAGCTAATTTAAAAATGTAACCAACATTTAACCCAACAGTTGGGTTAGTCCATATTTGACCCAACATTGGGTTGAAACAACCCAGCATTTTTTTTTAGAGTGTAGTTATGGATTTCTTTGAATATCATTTCATTTTAAATTTCAAATTTGAATTCATTCTTCATTTTGTTTACAGCCTTTAAATTAAATTCACATTTAAATGCTAAGCTCATTCTTAATTCATTTCTCAATAGTGCACAGCCCTGGTTGATGCAAAGCACTCTATGAGGACACTCCATGCAATATTTCAAGAATAATTACTGAATAATAAAACAGAATCAATTCATCTGAAAGTAAAAACCAATGCAATCTGAAACTCGGACACACATGGTCACCAAGCCCTGAAGCCGAGCTGTTTCTGAAAAATAAATCTGAGCAAACTCAGCCGACGGACTTTCAGTTACAAAGAGTCTGAGAGACAATCTCATATTTACAAATAATTACATGATCTCGCTATCTATAAGGGTTTATGTCAAAAGCACAAATAAATAAACACAGTCGTTTTGTATGTTGGTTTCAAACTAACCTTAATTCTCAATTCTTTTGATAAAAAAAATCTATTTAATTTTGTTGTATCTTACCTTTGCAGTTATTGTCGTTTTATACATTGGTTTATGTTTAAGAGTTTGCAAATCATTTTAAACACAAATACATTAGCATATACTGTTTTATTATTTAATTATTGATTTACTTTAGACAGCAGGTCATGCTCTACTCAAAAGTATTCTTCTCAAATGAGGGTTTGTATTTGCATTTTGACAACCCTTTTAAAACATGCACCCATAGAGGACACATATCGTGGTGAAGTCAGACGACATTACTTTCTTTTCAAATTACTTCCATTAATAACATCAACAAACATTATTACATTACTTTATGCGTAATATATTTTTGATTTAATTGACATACCGAGCAACATACTAAGAAATGTAATGAAGTTTTAAATTATATTAGCCTATTTTCATATAGACAATAATAGCAATTATTTAAAGTTTGTTGCTCACTGTTTGTTAATAATTAGCTAACATATGTGACCCTGGAGCACAACGTCTTAAGTCGCTGGGGTATATTTGTAGCAATAGCCAACAATACACTGTATGGGTCCAAATTATTGATTTTTCTTTTATGCCAAAAATCATTAGGATATTAAGTAAAGATCATGTTCCATGAAGATATTTTGTAAATTTGCTACCGTAAATACATCAAAATGTAATTTTTGATTAGTAACATGCATTGCTAAGAACTTCATTTAGATAACTTTAAGGGCGATTTTCTCAATATTTAGATTTTTTTGCACCCTCAGATTCCAGATTTTCAAATAGTTGTATCTCAGCCAAATATTATCATATCCTAACAAACCATACATCAATGGGAAGCTTATTTATTCAGCTTTCAGATGATTCATAAATCTCAATTTTGAAAAATTGACCCTTATGACTGGGTCCAGGGTCACAAATGGCCATTAATATGACAACTAAAATACTTTCTTAAATAATACTGCAATATTGTTACTTGTGATCTTGTAAAAAAACATTTTGATTATCTGGCAACCATTTATTTCTTAATCAACTACAATTTTAGGCGGTAGTTTAAGTGTTCTTCACGGCCTGCCATAAACAGACCTTTTTACACAAGTGACCCAGCATCCAATTCCCAGCGAGGTGCCAATGTGACAGATTTACAGCCAGCCATCTGTTTGCATTCAGACCGGACGACACAACAACCAGCATTTCAGATTCTTTCCCCTTTTTTAGCCACACAGGGCCACAGGACACTCAGTCAAAAACCTCTGACAGGTACAGTGTGACTGCTGTAAAACTAGACCTTTACTTTGATGCCAAAAGAAAAGAGAAGAAAACCAACAACACGTGCCGATTAGAGAAATTAAACTGTACTGCTTTGACATACAGGTTAAAAAAATAAATAAATAAAGGAAAACTAATCAAAATTCAAATATATAAACAAGCAAAAACTGTTGTAATAATAATAATATGAAAACAGAAAATAGAAGAAAAAAAATGTAAACAGTTAATATGTCGAAAAATGTAAACTATATTAATCAATTATATACATATTATACATATTACTATCCTATAGCTTAAAAAATAAATAAGTAGGAAAATAAATGAAATCACATTCAAAATAAAATATATAAACAAGTAAACAATTATTGTGTAGTAGTAGTAATAATAATAAAGGAAAACAAATGCAACAAAAAACAATATAAACAAATGGTAAGTTTAAAAAAAACATTGTAATAAAATGTAATATATTATTAATGAAGTGTAATGAAAAGTCACAACATGGAACTAAATGTGATGAAGATGTAATATAATTAGAAAGAGTGATTCATCATGGTTTAAGTTGATCTCTGACAAACTGTAATTCCACGTGACTGATTTCATTCTTTGCAATAAGCAGATAAAAGAGCAAATCCACTAGATGGTGCTGACAGATTTCTGACTGGCACCAAAGCGTCCCAGATATTAATTGTGTACTACAATCCACATGCGGCCTAATGAGGGCAGTGTGTACTGGAAGATAAATCTGCTGCTTCAGAAAATCTCATGCTCCACACAGAGTTAACAGAGAAATCTCACACCTCAACTGACTTTTGGCTTAGCTTCTTCCCTAAAATGTAAGTGTATGGGATTTTCATAGTTAAAATCACAAATCTGTTTGCATAGAAAACTAACAGCACATCTCTCCTCGCTTTGAGGTGTCATTTTTTGAGGCATTTGTAGCACAAGCATGGTGTTACCTTAAAAAATACCTTAAGAAAAATACAACTTTCAGTTTGTCTGTTCTATTTTAAAGGTTGATTTTTAACTATCAAAACAGAAAATGTATTTCTATTATTTTTAGATTTTCATTTTAATTTTGGTTGAAGTTTTAGTAATTTTGCTGTGTGCTTTTGTCATTTTTATTAGATTTAGTTTTTTTATATTACTATTCGGGTTTAATTTATTTTTCATTTGTTTTAGATTTTAATTCCATTTTCCTGTTTATTTTCAGTTTTTTGTGTGTCACCTTAAACGTGTCTAATTTCCATTTCATCTAATATTTATTTTTGTGTTTCAGTTAACAAAATATTTGTAATCATTTTAGTTAACGAAAATAACCCTGATGTAGCACGATTATATATTTTACATGATGATATATTGTACCAGTTGTGCGGTTTAAAGTCACCATTCGGGTGATTAGTGTACCATTTAAATAAGAATGTATTTACAAAACAAAATTACAAAACATTATTTGTAACTTTATGGAACTTCTATTATGTTTAACAGACCAACCAAATGTTTTCTATTAGTTGAGTACAATGAGAAAAAAAGTGTAGGATATACACTATTTTTACTTCGAAATTGAAGGGCAAAGAAAGGGCAAGTAACCTATTAAATGTGACATTTTGAAGTAGAAAGACTGAAATAGTAGTATCATAAAACATACTCCAATCATCTTTACAATTTATTTGCAATACTCCTATATTCTTTACTAATTCAAAAATATATATATTTTTATAGTCTATACTCTCTAAACTTACAGCTTTCTCAACTTACAATGCAGAGTACATCAATGTCCCAAGTCAACTAAAATTCAATTGATGTATGACAACCAATCAGATTTTAGAAACGCAACTGTCCGTTTCATAAACATCATAGAGGTGACACTATAAACACATATACAGCTACAGCATAAAATCAAAATTTAGAAAGCAGAAATGTGAAGCACGCAAATAATTTTGCTTCCAATAAATCACTTCGACATTAACAACCTTTCAGCAAATGCAGCCTATGCCACTTGGCCAAGTCATTAGAGTCAGTGCGGATTGGCCAGTCGGGGTTGTGGGGAGTGTCTGAGCCAAACACCATTGAGAAGAGAGAGATTTACGATGTTCTGGTGTGACCCAAACCACAGTCCAGTCCAAGAGGCAACAGCGTACCATCGCAGGCTTCTGGAATGTGATTCATGTGCTATAGTAACATCACAACCATCACATCACATTCCCCCGAGAGGTTTTTAAAAGGTCCACATTTAGTCGTACCATATGGTGACTTTTACAAGCACTTCTAAAGGACGAAAGCATGCGTGAACAAATAGGGCATTGTGTCACACAGATTAATTCCCACATACGAATCCTGATTCTGTAATAAAACCAAGCTATAAATGTAAATTACAAATGTAGCTGTGATATAATTGTGCGTCAAAGGTGATGACTGGTGTTACAGTGTTCGCACAAAGCAAGCAGCCTAAAAATTGTCATTGCCTCAACATAGAAATAAAACTTTTAGACTGGTTTAGTGCCTACTAAATACTCAAGAGTTACAAGCTTTTCGAACTCTAGACAAGAAACTCTGGTTGCGATCCAAAATCAGCCTGATCTCATGAGAAAATATGTATTTTTTACACGGTGGTGATTTCATATGAATTCGTGCAATGTGATCTGCATGGAAACGTATGGTTTTAGAGGGAAAAAAGGAAGCATGAAGCTCCACCCTTAAATATGGGAGACTTTACAAGTTCATTCAAATTAGCCACCATATGACAAAATGTAAAATATTTAAGAATTGCCATGAGATTCTGTTGTTCAAAACTAAGCTGCCTATAGATGGAGAATTTTAAATCATCACTTAAATGCTCGTCTAACACAAAACGTATTGTCAGAGAAAACAATCCAAGAATGCACTGTGACAAGCTCAGTGATAAATATTGAGTAAAATATATATATTTTTTAAATTGTGGAATGCTTTTATGCTAATTGACCGTTTGCAAAGTGCTTGATTGACAGGCGATCTGACCAATCAGAAAGCGGATATTATGTGCCGCCGCTGCTATCCGCCATCTTTCCCGACAGCTATGGCCGGTCTCCATAGAAATCCATGTTAAAACGGGGTAAAAAAGATCGACTGAATTGAAACTTTTTCAGTATAACTAAATATACAAATGTGTGGAGGGTTAAGCTGTGCTGATGTTGGCTGCCACAGTAACGGCAAAAAGCTAAGGAATTCCTTTAAAGTACTTGTTTTGCGTACCAGAAAATCTGGCATGTCCGGCGCTGTATGCATGACTTGCAGCGCTTAAGTTAAAATACTGAGTGTGAAATAATACAATTATATGTTAAACATGTGCTCCTATCATTCTGTGGACAAAATCTCGTGAACTTCGCCCGATCGGGAGCTGTATGCACATGTGCGCTCATCTGTTTTCAATGCAGCTAACCTCGCGTCGCTTCATGTAATCTTCCCACTCATTAAACTATGGCAGATCCTTTACTGCAAAAAGACGGTCACTGCGACACTCTAAAGTGATGAAACTATGGCGCCATGTTCTAAACCATTTTCATGGGTTTCACGTGATATTGCTAGGAAATTATGTAAATGCGCATGCCCAGTAGCCACAGCTGTATACCTTCTAGCCTTGACCACAAATCAGACAGGAGAGTAGATAACGTTCAGTGGACTTAAACTTGAAAAATGGTGTGTTCTGTGGTTGAAATAAGATACATTCTGATGTTTATTCATGTTTATTTCGTGTTTGAACTGAGGCAATACAGCGATCTGTCACGACACATTAAAGAGCCACAAAACGATATTTATTGTTTGAAGTTCTTTAAAAATGACGCAATTTGAAAGCTGAGAGTCCTGGGACCTTGTTTCATACCAGAAGTAACCTGCTCTGTATTGTCTGTCGGTCTGTTGTCAGTTTTCACTGCACGAGAACATGTATGTAGTGTGAGAGCGGCATTGTGTGTCGGGGATGGCAACAGTAACTAAGGAGGGCGGGTCTTTGCGAACGGTCAATTAGATAGTGACCCATGAAATCATTTCTTTTTATTCCATTTGAATTATTTGCAAATTCAGTGTTTTCCATTTTTCTGGATGCTATGTTTTATGATTTAAAACAAATTTATTACTAAAAACAGTGGTAATCATATGAATGCATAAAACTTTAACAATTTAATCCGTTTAATCCCAAATTTTTCCCAGACATGAAAATATCCAAATGATGTGTCATTAGTAATTTGAAATAATCAATAATTATTTTTTGAATTTTTGGGGGAAAAGTGTGTGAAAAATTGTTTTATGGTCGGTCACAATTGTGACCGTGGGATAAGGTGAGTACTGAATTAATATATTTCTGCAGTCATAAAAATTGTTATATATCTTAGCCCAGCTATTTTAAACTGTTTGATCACATTATATGGTTACTATCATGCATAAAAAAACTTTATGCAACACTGATAGGA
This sequence comes from Sinocyclocheilus anophthalmus, assembly GCA_018155175.1. Classification (NCBI taxonomy): domain Eukaryota; kingdom Metazoa; phylum Chordata; class Actinopteri; order Cypriniformes; family Cyprinidae; genus Sinocyclocheilus; species Sinocyclocheilus anophthalmus. The sequence goes on from JADLZN010007224.1 coordinate 60,115, forward strand.
ATACTGAGATAAAAAAACAAAAAAATTCAACCATCAACGCATTTCAAAATTGTTACTTTTTTGTAAAATATAACATCACATTTTTATATTAGTGCTACCAGTATTATAACATCAATATTGTAAATTTTTTGTAACATTTGAATTTTTAATTTAGTGCAATATTTTGTCATTGCAACATTTTAGTGTTAGATATTCCACATTGGATTTTGTGATTCCATCCACGTTTTCAATGTGGCGAAAATCATATGGCCCTAATTAGAGTATCATGTTGTTTAGCTTAGCAACATGCTAACATCCACTGAAATCAGTTGCGAGAATGCAGTTTGTGAGGTGTGCAGAGCTGCTGCATATATAAAGCGTTCCAAATCGGTCACTCGCTAGATTCCATTTCAGGATGTTGCCTATATAGGCGCCGGGGCCACTCGCTAGGTTTTGGAACGGAGTTCCTAACAGCAGGTCCAATGTTCCTTCGGTCTGAGTGTTCTTGGGTACTCTACACTGGTATGATTGGTCGGTTTGGGCAGTGGAGATCTGGCTCCAAACCCTGTGCTGACAGCCACAGGAAAAAGACGCCCACCTACCTGCAGGTTGCTGACAGTACATGTCACAGCACGTGTTGAGGGCAGAGGCCAGATGATTGCAGAGCGTTTGGCTCTGGGACCACCAGCCTATGTGTATTCTAAGTCCAGCCGGCTCAGCACATCATAATGTGGACTACATTCAACATTCACACATTCAGGCCAACACAGTCACACAACATTCACACAATCTGTTCCACGCTGTCTCAAGTCCAGTATGCACCGAAAAAATTTTTTTAAAACAGTGGAATGATGGACATCAGTAAGTGCACTTCCATCATCTCCTAAACAATTACTTCCAAAATATCATTATGTTTTTAGGGAATTTGCATCACATTACATTTTACAACCTGGACCAGCTTTGCCTCGTCATAAAAAGGTCAAACTATCTGATATTTGAAGAGATTTACCGACCTTAAGACAGTCATGAGGGTCTCAGACTCTATAAATCTTGGTTGCACCACATGACTTTTACCAAATATTAATAAATAATCACAATTGTTGGTTGAACTATTCCTTTAAAGGAGGTCCCTAAGGCAGGGTGTAAATTTTTTTGTTGACTAGGCAGAACCAAAATAGATTAACTGGCCGATTTGCAGGCTAACCGGTTTTGAAATGCAGCTCATTGCAATGTCACAGTGAATCAAGTTGACACAAGAGAACATTTTCGTCTCTGTATTTAAAAAGGGAGATGTTTCCAAACATAAGCAGATTTTATCCAAGTTCAGGGCAACATTCTCGAGGCATCCATTCCAGCATTCTTTGCCCCCACCACCAAAACACTACGCCCCCTGACTGCCCCAACTACAACCACCCTGTGAGTGGATTTGTCCAGAGCTTGCATAGCATTTTACCATCTGTCAGCACCATCAGCCTGTGGATGCCAATCACGCCCTGTCACTCCACAGCGATACTGCCTTCCTCAACCAATCGCTGTGAAGAACTACCTAGAAACATGTCCTCCCCTGCCAATCAGGATCCAGTGCCTCATCCACCTGTCTCTGTCCTCACATGGAAATCTATGCCTGCCCATATGCACTTACACATATACACGCCCTCAGAAAGATATCCGAAGTTTGCATATCTTTTGAGCTCAAATGCACAAGATTTCCAGTGTGAAATAAATTAGGACTTCTGCTCCTAGAGATCTACCTTTCTGCAGTTCAGTTCCAAATGGCGCATTAAAGTCATGTCGGAAAACTTGTTTACAAGTTCATCGCACATGAACGGCACCACAACATCGTAATTACATGTGGGAAACTTGAGATTTTTTAAATATCTGAGGGCTTGTACAAAGTACCATAGTATTGTACAATTATGACAGTGTAAATGATTCAATTTACAGCTCCTTCATGAATTGAAAAAAGCAAAAACACACCGCATGCACATTCTTTATTCATCATTTTGTAGATGTAGAGTTCTTGCTGAATTTTATGTAGAAAAGGTACATCGCCATCTTGCTCCAACCAAAGCAATTTGAATGCACATGACACCACAATTACGACTTGTGAACTCATAAATACGAACTTCCTAGGAGGACTAAACACTTTAGCTTGGTGGAGTAGACTCATTTAGACCAATATAATCATTTGGTTTTAGCCAGGTTTCAGTCAAGCAGAGTACATCAAAACTATTATCTTTGATCATTTCATTTACAATAACTGCTTTGGGTGAGAGTGATCTAATGTTTAGGAGCCCAAACTTTAAAAATTGTTTTTGTTCATTTATTTTACATTTTTCTGGTTTAATCACAATCAGATTTTTTTCTAGATCCTGCATTAAATTTATATTTTGACCTCACTATTCGGGGTGAGGTCAAAATATAACCAAGTTTTTTGGTTAAACTATAGTTAGTGTAGCCAAAACCATGGTTAATAATTTGTGGTTACCATGGTTAGGTAAAATCATTGTTAATTTCTGTAAGTGTTGTGTTGTTGTCTGCCCTAGCTCCCCCTAAACCTATTATAAAATATGATTATTTGTCTGCTAAATTACTATTGTAACTTTACAGTAGATAATAATGATGTCCTTTAGTATACAGTATTTTGAGTGATGACTGATGAGCAATGGGCTGCTGCTGCTTAACTATGTAAACAAAGACAAAACTACAATAGCATATTTACAGATGAAACTGGCCTGCACTTGAAATCCTGAACAGGAATTTTGCCTCTCTGCTCCACCTGTGCGCTTCCACAGTCCACTCGAATCTCTTGCATTGATTACTCTGATCTAAAACATTTGGTGGAGGTGCGGAGCGCACGCGAGCCGAAGTGCATTCCCAATCACGACTAACTGATTCATGATTTATTAGAGATTTATTATCGAATGTCGAATTCGGAAACAATCGCTTTAGTACATTCGGCAGGCAATTATATAATAACAGTAATATTAAAAAAGCGGGCAAAATCAGCTGCTAGGCCACCGGGAATTGTCCCGGTTCTCCTGATGTTTTCAGTAACTGTAATTTAATTACACATTTTTTCTTAGTAACTGTAACTGATTACAGTTACATTTATTTTGTAATTAAATTAAAACGGTTAAAAACACCGTTACATGTAACTAGTTACTCCCCAACACTGATTAGGGGTGTCAAACTCAGTTCCTGGAGGTCCACAGCCCTGCAGACTTACGGCCTTTCCACACTGAGCGCGAAAAAGCGACACGAATATCGGACGCGATGACGCGCTGGAATAAAACAATAGATTTCTATGGATGGAAACCATGGTTTGTTTTTGTTTTTTTTTCCCTCAGAAAAAGAAAGTTCAAAAGAACAGCACTTACAGTATTTGAAATGTAAAGTTTGTGTAAAACTGTTTACTGTCACTTTCAATTTAATGCATCATTGCTGAAAACGAGTATTAACTTCTTTCAAAAACAACAAAAAACTATTGTACCGACCCCAAACATTTGGCCAAACTTTTAGACCTTACAGTAGCAGTTTGTTGACTATACAGTCATTGCCAAACTCCACATTACAGAATCTCTATTCTATAATATCTCTCAGCAAAATGCAATTATGAAAAGGCATATGGCCACATGTGCATTCCACAGGACGGAAACATACTTTATCAAACGCCCATTACAGTAATGATTGTAAATACAGAAGATTACAGAAAACCTGTGTGCAGCTGCCACATACTCAAGGAAGCTGGATGACCTGTGTGAAAATCACTAGTAAAAAGGGGCCGCATTGGTGTCACATCCCTACTGGATTTAATAAAGGCACGCAGACTGTCAGAGAAGACAAATGGGGAAGTGAAGGATGAAACTCTACTGTGACTTTTCTACCGTTGTGCCATTACACACATGCAGCGCTGGCAAAAAGACAGACGCCACAGCTGTAAGCAGCCGGAGGGAGTTTGTGCCAGTGTGGAAAGACTTCATATTATCAAGGATATACTTTAAGAGATAATTACTTCTGCAGAACACAAAAGAATATATTTTGGGAAAATGTCAATACAATGAAGGTTTGGACCCCATTGGCTTTCATTATATGGACAAAATACATGAAGTACTCATATTTTACCCGGAACCGACAGTTTAATGTTAAATTCCCTTAATGACAGATTTGCTTCTTACAAACATGCAGCTCCCATTCTGACGGCACCCATTCACTGCAGAGGATCCATTGGTGAACAAGTGATGAAATGCTAAATTTGTCCAAATCTGCTCTGATGAAGAAACAAACTCATCTATATTTTGAATGGCCTGAGGTTGCGTAAATCATCAGCAAATGTTTCATGTTTGGATGAACTATTTCTTTAATCGTGACGCAAGCGTCCACATTTTTGGAGTCATTGCACACGCAAAAAAAAACAAAAACACATTAGAAAGAAAACCAAAGTTTATAAAGTTTTAGCTCATGAAATGCCTTTTTTTTAAAAGCATATTGCAGATGAAGTTCACACATACGCGCACAATGAGCTTGCACTCTGCACTTCTTTAAATAAGCCCTATTAAAATAAAGTTAGCATTGCATTAAAGCCTAAAAAAATATCACTGTTTGGCAAGCTGCCTGCTTCAGTCCAGTAACAGCCACATCTGAATCATCCCACAGTGACACACACACAATCATTTGCTTAGATATCTAAGTGAAAATAACAGAAAAAATATATTTAATACTTTTTTAGATTCTTAATAATATAGAACATTCCAAAGATATAGATTGATTGATACATATATATATATATACACAAATTTTTTATTCTTTTTATTTTTTACAAATAATGACATCTAGCAGTGTACTTTACTGCATCGCGCACACAGCTACATTTAACTGCTAAGTAGCTTCTTTTAAATGGCCATCAGTGTTGAAAGACTTCTTGCAGGCATATGATGTTATTACCGTATATATACACCAGCAGGGGTTAAGTGGGCCGTGCTAATCAAACCTTCATCCCTTGTGCTCAACTAATAAATTGAATTTAGCATCACAGTCGGGGGCGACGCTAGCTTTGCATCTGGGGCCCATTTGCAGCCATTTAATTACTACCGGCCATTACAAGAGGCCCCGACATCACTTCCTCCCCACTGGGGCCATTGATTAGGCAAGATCATCTGATGAGAGGTTACAGCAGTTGACAGCTGTACACTTCCCAGACCTCACTGCGCTCTGGCCACCTGGGGTTATGAGATGTTATTAATACGCTTTTGAAGATCACACACACACGCAAATTCTACCTCATTCACACACGTCACTGCCGTCAGCAGCAAAATTGAGAAGATACAGATTCTTCCATTTATCAGCGAAGGACACAGGCAGGCAACACAAGTCTAATGAAACGGGACACCCTCTCTCAGACACACGTCCTCCATCCATTAGACCGTCTGTCCCTGTCTCTGTAAAAGCTCTTATGAGATAACCATGAGCTGTTCTGATAGCAGCAGCTGAGAATAGAGCAGTGACGGCCTGTTTGTTCCATAGACCACATTGGGCCAGTTATTTAAAAAGCAAATGAGTGCCCAACTTATAAAGGTGATCAACAATGTCAGGTTAGCGGCATTTCTAATAAAATTCTAGCCTTGTTAAATTGGCTAAATTGTGTACATCTGATTTTAAAGGGATAGTTCACCCAAAATTAAAACTCTGTCATTCATTACACACCTTAATGTCGTTCCAAACCCGTAAGACCTTCGTTCATCTTCAGAACACAAATTAAGATATTTTGATGAAATCCGAGAGCTTTCTGACCCTCCATAGACAGCAATGGTACTACCACGGTCAAGGCATAGAAAGGTAGTAAGGACATCATTAAAATAGTGACAACAGTGGTTCAACCATAATTTTATGAAGCTACGAGAATACTTTTGTGCACAAAAAAAACAGAAATAACTTCTTCTTCTCTTCTATGTCAGTCTTCGACACGAGTTCACGAGAGTACCACCTTGAACATGTCAGTTGCGTTGCTGTGTATGGAGGGTCAGAGAGCTCTCAGATTTCATCAAAAATATCTTAATTTGTGTTCCAAAGATGAACGAAGGTCTTACGGGTTTGAAACGAGCCTGAGGTAAAAGAGTAACGGTAAGCGTTGTAGAAGAGCACATTCATTTGTTCTTATGTTGATAAATATGTATAATTATAAACCATTAAGGGAGCATGTGTGTGTGGGTACTAACTAGCAGAATACATGGCCAAACATCTCCATAGAAAGGCTTCGACAATTTGACCCATAGATATGGTGATGGCAGATGCCACATTCAACCGCTCCAAACACGTCAACATGTCCAGCTTGAAGTGGCCAACAAGATGTCACTCACAAGCTGGGTTATGATGATCATATAAAATACATTTTGTACATTTTTTATAAGAATTAAAGTTCACAAGCAGGGTCGTAATACATCATGACATTTGATTCGAAAACAAAATACATTTTACCTTAACGTTTTTGAAAATAATCATTTAAAACATTACTTTTTTGTTTTTGGTGGTTACAGCATTCGACTAGTCACTCATTGAAACTTTTATTTATTAAAAAAAAAAACAAAACAGGTTTACAAACTTGTCTGTTGCATCCTCACTGATGTGTTTGAAAGAAACAGCAGGTCTACCTGAGTTCTTGTTCATGTTTTGGGTGTTATGTAAGGACTGTGGGTGGACATGAGTCACCTCGACCCTTAAAATGTCTACATGACTCACTCTTCACGCATCTGCCCGATATTTACATTGTGAATGAACACGAATAGCCCGTACCTTCACACATCCCACCCCACAGACAATCAACGCCAACCTGCAGCTGCGTCATCCGCTCAGACTGCCTCCAGAGAGAAACTTTAGCTTTTTTTGTCATCTTATCAAGTTCAGCTAATGACACCAGAAACACAGGGTTGGCTTCCCCACCGTGCTAAGCGAAACAAACAATGTTTGGCAGGTGCCCACTGAGTTTGAGTCAGAAGAGACATGGCATAGGAAGAAGCTGTTGGGAAACGCTGCAGTAGAACCCTGTACGGAAATACAGTTTGGGAATGTAAATTTGGGCTTTCACTGTTCAAACATGAATGCGTGTCTCCTCCAAAAATAAAAATACATTTAAAAAAATGGACAGTTCAAAAATACATTTAAAAAAAAAATAGTATTTTGAATCAGAGCCGTTTAATCATAATGTCTACTTGGAAAGCTAATTCTCCATGCGTTCCCTAAAGAATTTACAACAGGTTTTTAGAATAGTTTTTTTGTATTTGTAGTCCTTATATAAAATTTTGTTAGCAACAATGAACTAAACAAACATATAAACACTAATGCTACTATGCTAATGCTACTTCGTAAAGCACTATCAACTTGCGTCCTTGTGGTATTTGTAGTCTGTATGTAGAACCTTATTAACAACTTGCATAGTGGACTAATGCTGCGTTCCAAGTCCTCCTGGGACGTTCGTACTTACGAGTTGACAAGTCGTAATTACGACATCAGGTGCGTTCAAGTCAGTTTAGTCGGCACAAGATGGCGGTGTACCTTTTAATAAATTACAAGAAAATACAATAGGGTCTGTTAACTCTGCTGCTTATAGAAAATGATGAGCAAAGAATTCGCATCAGGTGTGTTTTGCATTTTTTATATTTTGTTTTAGATCAGGATCCCAGTATAACTGATTTTCAGCATTAACAAATGCTAAAATACAGAGATTAAAAAAAGCTGTTAGCTAAATGCAACATGGCAAATCAAAAGATTTTTTCACCTATAGGTGCAAAAATTATAGCATTTTTTTACTTGGATTTCATTAACCAGCTGCATAACAAGAACATGACCAATTTAAGTTTATAGGACAACTAAACTATCAATTTAAACAGAAATGTACCGTCAACTACAGACGTTGCATCCATCGATTCCACCATGTTTCTCATTGACACGCCCCCAAATCAGAAACTCGGGGCTTAAAGAAAATTTAGAATTTCCCACTCGTAATAACGACTTTGTGGTGGCGTTCATGTGCCTTCAACTCGTAAATACGATCTATCCGACATGACTTGAATGCACCATTAAACACAAACACTAATGCTTCTATGCTAATGCTAATTTGCCAAGCACAAGCTCACGTTTTTATGGTATTTGTAGTCCTCATTTAGAGCATTGTTAACTTGTACAGTTGGTTGAAACACAAATACTAAAGCTACTATGCTAATGTTACTTCATCAAACACGTCAACTTGCGTCCTTGTTTTATTTTTAGTTTGTAAAATTAATTAAATTGCATAGCGGGCAAACAAACACTAAAGCTACTACGCTAATGCTAATTTGTCAAGCACAAACTTGCGTTTTTATGTTATTTGTAGTCTTCATGTAGAACCTTGTTAACTTGCACAGCTGACTAAAACAAACATTAACGCTGATGCTACTTCGTCAAATACATCAACCTGCATCCTTGTGATATTTGTGGTCTGTATGCAGAACCTTAACTAATTGCATAGTGAACAAACATAACACTGATGCTACTATGCTAATTTGTCAAACACAAACTTACATTTTTATGGTATTTGTAGTCCTCATATAGAACCTTGTAAACTAACACAGTTGACTAAAACACAAACGCTAATGCTACTATGCTAATCCTAATTGTCAAGCACATTGCATTTTTGCAATATTTGTTGTAGAACCTCGTTTGCAGAGGTTGTCAAGCACATAAACTTGTTTTTGTAGTCCTTATTTAAAATCCTGTTAGCAGCTTGCATGTGGACTGTACAAACACAAACTATGCTACTATGCTAATGCTACTTTGTCAAGCACATAAACTTGCATCCTTGTGGTATTTGTAGTCCTCATGTAGAACCTTGTTAATAACTTTCACAGTGGACTTAACAGACACCTAAACACTAATATTACTATGGCTAGTGCCTATTTAGCAATGAGTTAACTTAACATCACTTTGTGAACAATACGAGTAAAACAAAAACTAATTGTAATTGATTAAAAACCTAGTAATTAATATCCGTGGGTAAAGCTCACAAGTTTTATTATCTGTCCACTCCTTTTCAGATCATCCCTACACCCCTTCATCTATTAATTTTGTCGCTAATATGGTGAGGAGTTTTTTTGGCATGGCCGAATGGGTTTGTGTTACGAGGAAGATCATATGGAGTCTCGGAGAAAGACAAGCTGTCACAGGGTCTGTAAAGCTGCTGTAAAACATGGCTTGCCTGTTGCCACCGTGTCCTCTAAATTAATCTTGAAGCCCTCAGAGGCTGGAAGTATGTGTGGTCTATTCTATGGTTTTGTGCTTGCGTTAGCTTTTCATTCGAAGAAACCGAGTACAAATGTTTTGCTTAAAATAAATCTTATTTTTTAATACTATTAAAGTTTATGCATTGTGAAAAGACAACTGACACTCAAGCTACACCTTAGTAGCTTTTGCCATCCACCATTTAGCTTATTTAAAGATATATAATAATTTAAAATGACATTAAAGAGAATTTGATTGGAAAATTTGCTTGTATTTGATTGTTTTTCCTTCCCTTTATGTTAAAATATGGTCTGGAGATTTATTTTGCAATCTTAACTCATGAATGTAAAGGACAAATGATATATTGAAGACAATTCTTCAGAAACTTCCAATGAAATCTATGAAAATGAAATTCTAAAAAAAAAAAACTTTCCAACAGTGAGCATTTATGAGAAAAAGCTTCTAGGTTGTCAACACCAGTGGATCATGGGGTAATTATTCCAGGTATTTCGATCCTCCTCACTTATCTAACTTGCTGAACAATGGCTACCGGCTACCGCAGTCTTGGCAGCAATCGAAAGGTAACCTATTTTGAACTGTCAGCAAGTCAGCAAAATGTCGGTCACACAAGTACACACTATAGGCGGGGCCGGGTCATGTGATCACAGCCGAACACCGCTGTTAGTCCATGAAGAATATCATGCATTGCGATCCATTAACATCGGCAGCAGTCAGCATCTAAAATTACAAATGGTGAGTAGTAAAATATATGGACCCCTGCTGTTTTATTCCCATCAGCTCACCTGCTGGCAAATGTGGGCATTGCATTAGGCGCTGCCCTGCCTGGTAATTTATACACCGAGCACCTGGCCAGTCCATGAGACCTCAGCGCAACCTGCTAGCAGGCCCGTCTCTGTTTCAGATGTGGATGAACCTTATACTGGCTCAATATGGAAAAAGAAGGTTACTCATCCAATATAGTATGTTGATCTGTATCTTAATACACCACAAATCAACCATGACTTGTCAGGGTTTGAAGGAAAGATAATTAATAAACCGAGAATTTAGGGCCTTGTACAACATCTTAGCTTTCTTTAGAAGTGTCAATGTGCACCATATATGATCACGAAGAAACAGGTGGAGGCAGTATATAACTGATGTAGAGAAGCTTAGACAGGCGTCTCTTGAATGTGCCGTTTAGTGATGGACCAAAACAAATGTGTCTGTTTTTATTAGCAAATATTTTAGATAATATGCTAAACTAACAAAATCTACGTTATCTTGAAATGCATGGATAGCAACCATAATAATTCATGAGGTAAAACAGAAAAATGAGTGGTCAGTCCATATAACACGGCCATTAGCTAATAATATAATTAACTTTTTTTATTTGATTTGATTTTAAACAGTGTGTAGCATAATCCAAAATTGTGTGGGAGTAATGTTGCTCAGGACTCGATTTCTTGATTGCAACAAGCAATTTTCTACAGCAATATTCACTAAATGTCCATGAATTTTCCAGACCTATAAAATCCCTGTTAAATTTCCAGGTTTTCCATTAAATGATCAATGAGTACGACCAGGATCATTTAGTAAGTGAATATTAAATTTTTATTCTATCAATAACACTAACTATAATATATGATATAGTTAGTGTCATTGATGAAATTAAAATGTCATATTCACTTACTAGTAGCACTAACTATTGTTTAATACTGTGAAACAAATTTACAATTTTTGTTTCACTTATATTTTTAATGTTTCTTTATGAAACATTACAAATACGAAACATTAAATACTTTCTGAATACGAAAACGACATAACTTTTTGTGTATATCTAACAGTGCTCATGAAAACTAAAATAAGTTGACAACCTAAACAAGCTAATCTGGTATTACTCATGCATAATATTTACATGGTGCATGCATGATACAGAGCTAACAACAGTTTAACATAAACCGTTACCAAAAGTTAAGTTCTAGTTATCCAAAACTTCAGAAGTGTATGTTTCAGAAGCTTTTATGACTAGTCCTACAATGTTCTGGAATGTTCCAGAAAGCACTAGAATATTCCAGAATGTTTTAGAAACTTCTAGAATGTTCCCATCATTGCAAAAGCAAAATATATTTAAAAAAGAAATTTTGTACAAAAGCTTAACTGTACTAAACTAATGTTTCATAATTAATAACAGAGGTTTTAAATTTACCTGATCCTAAATATTTACCAAAAGTGATGCTACATGAAAATAGATAGTTTAATAATTAGCACCACAGAATTACAGAAGAAGAAAAAAAATGTATGTGAAACAAATATTACATTATATATAGGTTTTAAATGAATTCTTTATGCTGTTATTTTTTTACGGAATACAAATATGGTTAATATTTGGCTAATATTATAGTGCTCTCAGCTCGGTTTAACTCATTATATCAATATACCAATCCATTCCGCAGAATTTTACTGTTTTTTTCCCCTACCTAAATCAGCATTGAAAATGCAACAAAAATACATCTTAAGATTTCGCCTGGGCCTCGTAAGTCAAATTCGTAAATCAAACCATGTGGTGTCATTCTATTATTAGCGCCCACCGTTCTCTGTCGCCATGTCAGAGCTACATCTCAGAGATGTCTAGTTTTATTTGTGCTGTATGCTAATCATGTGCTTTGGTTCTGAGGGCCAAGCGGACCCGTCTGCTGACAGGAGACAGCTTTCCCAAATAGGGCTCTTCGGTTTCACTAGTTTTTAAAGGCTGTCCAGAGGAATGCTCAGCACACTTCAGTTACTCAGTCAGTTAGTCCCATCTAGTAGATGGTACTCTTTTTGGACCTAAAAAACATCTTTCTCCATTGAGGCTAATTGAAAAGCTTAACCTGATATATTCTTTTAAAATTTGACCGATTTCTCTTGTTCTTTTGGGGTGTTTGCTGGAAAAAAAGTACATTTGTGACCCCTGAGCCACATCTGTTTTAGATGGTACCATTTTATGGTACACTAAAGAGAGAATGTGTGAAAACACCATAAACAACAAAAGGAATATTTAGCACAATACTTAGCACCCTGAACACTTACAAGCTTATACTAAACCCAATAGATTTCATAGAGAAATCTGTACTGCTACCTACTCTCAAACACACGAGGCGTTAGAAATTCAATCAACCTCAAGCAGAAACACTTATTATTTGATGAAAATGGCTTACACTTATTCTCGACGTGTGATGGTGTCAAGTATGAGAGAATGATGATAGGTTATTTACAAGAGAACCTATTAATAATTGTAATTAAGTTAATTGCCACAATCATATTTAGCCGAGATGAGTCATAACATCACCACCCTGAATCTCAGACAAGCTTGAGAATTTGTGCTATAATTGTATTAGTTTCATTATAAAATGTAATATAACCTAATATAAATATGTAATGTAATAATTTTATTATCTCAATGGTGAAGTGCATAATCAGTGCCTCTAAAATGAAACCGACTTAACTGTTTTCAAACAGGTTTTTTTCCAAGGCCTGCCATTGGTTAGGGAAACACATAGCTCCGCCCGAAACTCATGCCATTGGCTGAGTCAGTGTTGCTATGCTGGCTAGTCAAAGAAAAAACTAAAAAAAGGGAAAGGAAACCAGCAATGTTTTGAAAACACCTGAGAGACATGGTGTTTTTAGGGGAATCAACCTATGAATGGCTGTATATTAAACTGGGATATGAGAAAGTATTTTAACGTAGAACATTTAACATATCATATATTGGAAATAGTACATGAAGTATTATTCTTATTTCAATATTTTGGCTTTACAGTACTCATATAGGGCATTATACCTATGCCTTGGTGCTTTACTATGGAACTATATTATCATGACAAAAATAACTAAAGACATCATAAAGGATGGCACAATGGCACAAGTGAGCTACAGGTTGTAAAACAAATATGCCGGAAGGTTAAATGCGTGTTCCTGAACTGTGACGCCTGTAGATGAAAGCAAAATGCCTTTATGGTGAGCACACTCTACTCACAGTTCACAGAGCAACAGCACCTGTGCAACCCTGAGCTTTAGACAAGAGATTTCAAAGTCTTTGGAGAGAAACCGTACATTCCTGGCATTAAGGCATGACGGGGCTGTTGTCAGGGTCTGTGACATGTTAGTTACATGAAAAGAAAGGGCGAACTGCACACTGCCAGGTCAACACCAAATCAAAACGCACCCCTTTTACTTTCTTAATGCACGCTTTTTGCCGTCTTTTTGTGCATGATTCATTAGTAAACTGCAATTGTCTTTGTAATCTTTCATAATGTATGACCTGAGCCCTAACCCTAAAATCAGTTGATAGCAATGTTGTTCCTATCAAAATGAGTTCTTTCACCAGCTAAGTATAGCTGTGAGATTTAGATTTTGCTGGTTTTTGTTTACTGGTTGGCAGTGGTTGCCAATGTGTAACTATCCATTTCAGATGAATGTAACTGCATGTACAGTCTTCTGCATCAGCTAGAGCAGTGTTTCCCAACCGGGGTGCTGTGTAAAAAATCTATTTTTAATATTTTTAAATTGCTAAAATGTTCAAAAAAAAAAGCTCTATTATATAATATGCATTTCTGACGTCGCCAATAATTAAAGATGCACCGAAAAATTCGGCTGCGTTAATTAGTTCACGCTAGATTCACTCTTCACGTGGTTGTGACGCTCTGAGATTATCCCGCTATATGCCGTGTGCGCTCCGCCTCAGTCGCTCACGGTATACCATTCATGCTCATCGGAACAGCAAAGTCCACTCAAAAATCGAGCCGACAGGAAACCTCCATGTAGTACATCTATGTCGTATTGTTTCGGTTTGCAATAACCCTACTGTGTTGAACATGGGTGTGGTAATGGGTAACTATTGAACGCTACCCTCTCATTTCATTGACCTGCTAACTGCATGTAATGCTCCACGTGTTCGATAATAATAGCTTTCTAGGACTAAACATTATTTGGATAATTGGTAAAAAAAAAATAAAAATAAAAAGTATTGTTTATATTTATTACAATGCTTACTTGTCATTTTTTATTCAATACAAAGTTTGAAATCAAGCTATCTCGTACTACTGCAACAAAATTACCAAACTGTAAAATCAAAAATACACTGAGTGAGCAAAAATTTGTGAGATAGCTAGTTCTAATGGTAATAAACAATGTGTACATATGTATAAAAGCTACATTAAAATCTGTCATATAAATTGTTCTCTTCATTAGAAATTAGCCTACTGATTGCCACTATTGATGGACAATTTTTAAAAAATATTTATTAAAAATCTGTATGAGAGTATATTCTGCAGTTCTTCCCTGCTGTACCGAATATCCATACTTTTCAAAGTATCATATCGAAGGGTTTTTTTCGAAATTCAAATATTGTGACAATTTATTTTGTAGGGTGCCACAAATTTGTAAAAAAAATTCCAAAGGGTGCCGCGACTAAAAAAAGGTTGGGAAAAAACACTGAGCTAGAGAAATGATCACAATAGGTGTCACGTACCTAAATAAGAAAGCCATACAAATTAAAAATATTAATAATAAATAAAAAAATTATATTCAGTTTTATAATTATATTATTCAATGGGTGAAATGAATGAATAAATTAAATTCAATGTTTTTTTTTTAAAAAGCGATAATATAATGCAAAGTACATAGTTATGATATGGAATTATTGGGCACTAATTCATTGGGATGTGGGGGACAAATTGTTTGGAAACACTGAGATACAGTTATTTAGGGAAACAGTATTGCCTTTAATGTGATATGTGATACATTATTGTCAGGAGTTATCAGACGGACACACAATGTCAAAAGGAATCTGACATTGAACACTGAATGTGCCTTCAGCGGCATGACAATGATTTTTAATTCTGCCCTTGGAGGACCTTGTATTTTAACAATCAAATAAAGGCTAAATCTAGTTTATAAGCAGATCTGCCTCATGCCTTGATTCTGCTCAGGGACAGATGTCCAATTAAACTCGGATAAACACCTTCTTTAATTTTAGACCATGTTTACCCAGGGACCTTTGCACTTGGCTGACATGTTCTCAGCATATGTTTGGCACACGGCAGGACAACCACAACAGCAGAGCTCATTACATATAATTCAATCAAACACATATAGAGCTGTTAGTGACGTCACATCGAGCACAAGGGATACAGCATTGGGATTGGTGTGAAGCAGTGATCAGGGCTCACTTCCCATTTCTAACTATATCAGATATGAACTCGTGCAATTTTACCACTTGGGTGTGGATGAGGCTGCAAAATTGGATTAAGCTATAAATAGATATAAAGCAGAGAAAAGTCATCAGACCTCAACTTCATGCATTTGGCTTCTATAAAATATAGGTTTGTTTTTATATATATACAGTGGGTACGGAAAGTATTCAGACCCCCTTAAATTTTTCACTCTTTGTTATATTGCAGCCATTTGCTAAAATCATTTAAGTTCATTTTTCCTCATTAATGTACACACAGCACCCCATATTGACAGAAAAAGACAGAAATGTTGACATTTTTGCAGATTTATTAAAAAAGAAAAACTGAAATATCACATGGTCCTAGGTATTCAGACCCTTTGCTGTGACACTCATATATTTAACTGGTGCTGTCCATTTCTTCTGATCATCATTTGAGATAGTGTTTCTACACCTTCAATTTGATGTCCACTTGTGTTGGATTTAATGATTGGACTGATTAGGAAAGCCACACACCTGTCTATGTAAGATCTTACAGCTCACAGTGCATGTTAGAGCAAATGAGAATCATGAGGTCAGAGGAACTGCCTGCAGATTTCAGAGACAGAATTGTGTTAAGGCACAGATCTGGCCAAGGTTACACAAAAATTTCTGCTGCACTTAAGGTTCATAAGAGCACAGTGGCCTCCATAATCCTTAAATGGAAGACGTTTGGGAGAAGAGCCTTCTAGAGGATGCTTCCGGCCAAACTGAGCTTCGGGGGGAGAAGAGCCTTGGGTGGTGAGAGAGGTAAAGAAGAACCCATAGATCACTGTGGCTGAGCTCCAGAGAGGCAGTCGGGAGATGGGAGAAAGTTGTAGAAAGTCAACATCACTGCAGCCCTCCACCAGTTGTGGCTTTATGGCAGAGTGGCCCGACGTAAGCCTCTCCTCAGTGCAAGACACATTAAAGCCTGCATGGAGTTTGCTAAAAACCACCTGAAGGACTCAAAGATGGTGAGAAATAAGATTATCTGGTCTGATGAGACCAAGATAGAACTTTTTTGGCCTTAATTCTAAGCGGTTATGTGTGGAGAAAACCAGGCACTGCCCATCACCTGTCCAATACAGTCCCAACAGTGAAGAATGGTGGTGGCAGCATCATGCTGTGGGGGTGTTTTCAGCTGCAGAGACAGGACGACAGGTTGCAATCGAGGGAAAGATGAATGCGGGCAAGTACAGGGATATCCTGGATGAAAACCTTCTCCAGAGTGCGCAGGACCTCAGACGGGGCCGAAGGTTTACCTTCCAACAAGACAATGACCGTAAGACCACAGCTAAAATAACGAAGGAGTGGCAACAACTCTGTGACTGTTCTTGAATAACCCAGCCAGAGCCCTGACTTAAACCAAATTAAGCATCTCTGGAGAGACCTAAAAATGACGGTCCACCAACATTTACCATCCAACCTGACAGAACTGGAGAGATCTGCAAGGAGGAATGGCAGGAGATCCCCAAATCCAGGTGTGAAAAAACTTGTGCATCGTTCCCAAAAAGACTCATGGCTGTATTAGATCAAAAGGGTGCTTCTACTAAATACTGAGAAAAGGGTCTGAATACTTAGGACCATGTGATATTTCAGTTTTTCTTTTTTAATAAATCTGCAAAAATGTCAAACATTCTGTGTTTTCGTCAATATGGGGTGTTGTGTGTACATTAATGAGGAAAAAATTAACAAATGATTTAGCAAATGGCTGCAATATAACAAAAAAATTTAAGGGGGTCTGAATACTTAACATACCCACTGTATATAAACAGTATAATAACTATATATATACATATCTCTATCTTTATATATATATATCTATCTATCTCTATTGTTTTTCAGCTACTAAACAATCTATTATAATATGGCTTGGCCACTTTGCCGTGTGGTTGACTATGATAATGTCTACAATTTAGTTACAGCTTTGCGTGGGGTTATTTCAATGAAATTTTCATAAATTTTTGGCCTAATTTAAAGAATAAAGCTTATTTTGGACAACGGCAATATATCACCAATGTAAATTTGTGATGTACTTTCAAATGCCTTTTACCTCCAAAACACTTTAAAGCTCAGAAATTCTCTTTCAGTGAGATAGCAGAAGTTGCTAGTGCCATTAAACTGTCATACGTTTAACTTAAAAGATTAGCCCAGTTGCTTCTACATGTCAACAAAGCAATGAACACATGCTCAGAGGCCCGAACCTCAATGCCGCAGCAGGAAACCCACAATTCTGCAAAGATGGAAACAAATAAGTGTCACCACAAATAGGCTGATAGTGGTTGACACCAGCTAAGAGCCAAGCCTAACACTTTTTCACCAAGCTAACATGGCACCTTGTCGACAAATCTTTTCACACTGTATTTGTTGCATTTCTGCGTGGACGTGAAGGAAATAGCACTTGTGTCCGATGTCTTTCCAAACACTGACACTTCCCGAATTTGTTTAACCAACCTCGCCTAACTGGTTTTGATAATTAATGACTGCCAGTTTTTACCAGTGCCCATCGATCAAAGCAGCTGAAAGGACCCATCTTATGGTTGCTGAAAGGACGAGTGCTGATATTTGAGAGATCACACCTTCCTGAAAAAACCATCATGTGATCCAAGCCACAGGAGGAAACGAGGCACATTCAGACATACTGTCTGGACCTCAAGATTTAGCCAAATGGCATCAGAACCATTTGGCCTTGGCAATTACAATGCAAGATCCAAGAGATATTATAAGACAACAAAATGAATGCAAGTGTAAAGATGTTTTGCTGGTTTTCAGCAAACCTGGCGGCATGTAGATGTAACTTTAAAAGTAATAAAATGAAGTTGCTAAATTACATGAAGATAAATCTCTTTTCGTAAATGTTTGCAGTAAACAGACCACTCTTTATTGGTGATCATACACCTACAGAACAAATGCTCTGTTGCAGTGTTTAATTGCTTGACAAATATTACCAAATTGAACAAAGCTAATGTTAGCATTGCCGCTCTCTTTCTGGTCACGTGATATCACCTTTTTGCAAACGTTTGTAAATCCTTCGTTATTTGGTTGCTAATCGACTTCTTTGTTGACAATCAAAAACTTCAAAGCTAACAGTAGCGTTGCTGTTATGCTTATTTGTATACCACTGAACAACACTTTGTGTACGTCGGGAACAAATTTTTGATTGGAAGTCATTTCGAACATCTATAAAGTGTTGCCCAATGTCTAAAAATGGCATATAAAGAAATAAGGAGCAGCGCTAGATTAGCAAGTTTTTGATTGCTATGCCAACATCCTGACATTGGACAACACTGTGTGGATATTGGGAACTAATTTATAATCGGAAGTTATTCCCAACATCTATAAAGTGTTGCACAATGTCCAAAATATAGTGTTTTAGAAAACAGCAACTTTACAGTTAGCTTATCAAGTTTTTGATTAGTACGCCATCATTTTGACATCAGACAACACTTTGTGGCATTGGGAGCAAATCTATGATTTGAAGTCATGGTTAACATCTACAAAGTGTTGTCCAATTTCTAAAAGATGGCATATAAAGAAATAAAGAGAAACACTAGTTAGTTTAGCAAGTTTTTGGTTAGTATGTTATTTCCCAGACATCGGACAACACTTTGTGTACGTCGGGAATGAATTTTATGATTGGAATGTCATTCCCAACATTCATAAAGTGTTCCCCAATGTCTAAAAGATGCCATTTAAATAAATAAAGAACAATGCTACAATTAGTTTAGCAGGTTTTTGATTAGTACATCATCATCCAGACATCAGAAAACACGTGTCAAAAAAAATAAATAAATGATCGGACGTCATTCCCAACATGCATAAAGTGTTGCCCAATATTTAAAAATGGTGTTTTAAAGAAATAAAACAGCAATGCTACAGTAAGCGTAGCAAGTTTCTGATTAGTATCAAAGACTATAGATATACAAAGACATTTCACTCCTATTACTTGTGAATTGGAGAAACTGCAACGCGCAATATGGCAGAATAGTCCCGCTTTCTAAATTAAAGAGCCAATCGCTGATTGGTAAAGTCATTGCATCACTGCAGCCGCTAGAAGCTCCGGTTCCCATAGAAACCTGAGGCTAGACCAGCAAATGCACATGCGCAGTCTTAAGCGCGTTATTACTGAAAATGCGCAGATGCTTGTTCGCGGAAAATAAGGGTTTTTAACACTATTTGAGTATACAAAACAACATTCATGGGGCAGTTAATTTCAGATTTTGTTGCCGATTTGAAAAATTTAATTTAATTGCATGTTTAGCGGAGCAGTTTTTGAGGATTTAGGATTACACATGCATTTAGAAAGGACTTGGTCTGTATGAGCTGGACGGAGGCAGTTGAAATATGGCCGCCCGAGTGAACAGACGTTTTCTTGAACGAGGACTTTGTTAGTACGCCATCTCCAGGCATCAAACCCTACACTTTGTGACGTCGAGTGGGAAACAAATTTATGATCGGAAGTCATTCCCAACATTCATAAAGTGTTGCCCAGTGTCTAAAAAATGACATATAAAGAGATAAAACTGTCGGCACCGACAGCCTTGTGGGTAGAGCGCGGACATACAGAGTCATTACGTACGGCATCCCGGCTGATTCCGACTCGAGGACCTTTCCCGGATCTAGCATCTATCTCTCCCAACTTAATTCCTGTCAGTCCGGCTGACGTTTCCCACCACCACAGCATCGTAAGCTTAAGTACATTGTTGACCCATTGAAACAAATAGAGCTACGATCAACTTAGGTTTACGATGCTTTTGGGAAACGCAGCCCTGATCTGTCCATATTTTTCACATTTACAGGTAGTTTATAGTTAAGACTTTAACACTAAGACTTTAATTGTTGTTCCAGGACCAACAAAAGGAACATTAGTAACACTTTAGTATAGGGACCAATTCTCACTATTAACTAGTTGCTTATTAGCATACTATTATTAACATATTAGCCGATTATTAGTACTTATAAAGCGCATATTCTGCATGACCATATTCTACATACCCAATACCAAAACTTAACTACCTACTAATCATTAATAAGCAGCAAATTAGGAGTTTATTGAGGCAAAAGTCACATAGTTAATGGTTTATTAATGCAGAGAATTGGACCTTAAAATAAAGTGTGACTGGAACATTTCTTGCTTTAAATTCTCATGGTGACCGCCTTTAGCACACGCATTCAACTCTTTCCTGCCATTTAAGAACTTTACAGGCCTATGCTGCCACATCTACACATCAAACAGCTCAAAACACAAGTGTTTCCATGCAGCATTGTGTTACCATATGGCTTCATAACCGCATGCACATGAAGCTAATGACAAAAGGCAACCGAATAGCCAGTAGTCTTAATAGCTGAAGGGACAAAGACATTCACAACATATTTCCCAGCTGTGATTTAAGCATCCCTGGTAATACCAGCAAACACGCATGCTATGAAGAGCCAAGGTCAACACGGCGTTCAGGCCTTCACTAAGAACCAAGTTTAAAACCTTTCACCCTCTATAACATTGTTTGAAACATCTAGATTCAACCGTTTAATGGTCAAACAACACCAAAAACCAAGATTGCTATAGAAAAAAGTGAAATGCTACAACAAAAACGAACAAAGTACCTTTCCAGGGACATATTCACACAACAGTTTACACCAGTATCTGGAAAACTCAGAAGCGCTGTAACCCAGAATGGCGTCTGGGACTCCCATCAGCCCTCACTTTCCGGGGGGTACGAGGCAACTTCCCCCTTTGGGTCGGGCTGGCAGAGTGATATAGAGAGAGCAGCTGAGGAGGGATACATGGGAAAAGAGAGGGAGCGATACAGTGCGACGGACGAGAGGAAAAAAGGCCAACACAACAGTCCCGATACATCCCGACAATACCAATCCTAATGCTGCGGCCCACTGCGCTATTTAAAAACGATCCATCAAAAATACCCCATCTTTCACCGCACTGTCAGAGCCCACGACCTTTCGCTGGCTGTGAAAAGCTTCACGCAGGCAGCTGAGGGTTTAATGCACTGCGGCGTTTAAATGCAGGAGCCAACCTGGACAGTACTGTTAAATAATTAAGCTGACTTAGTATGACCGCGCTTTTTCCGGCCTGTGCCCGAATTGTAACACTCGGTTACCCTTCTGATTGTGCCAACACGGTGGCTTGGTCTGAAGGCTTCTTTTGCTTGACCCGGTTCAACCCCCGGCTTCTACCAGAAGTAAAAACAAAAAACAATACCCCACAATACACCGTAATATTGACAGTTCTTTTTTATCCCTTTAAAATTAATCCAATTTGTACGCTAGAGCTGACACACCTATCTCACGTTGTCGTGTCACACAATTGCTCATATGTTTGTGCTCAGTGCAGTCCCGAGAGACGCATCCGATTACTGTCCTCAGATCCCCATCCACTACTACCAGCAGCCATCCCCGATCAACTTTGTTCACGACACACCCCACCGACCAGCCCCCTGCGCGCCCATCTTTCCTCTCGGTCCTACACCCCAAGCACCTGTTCCCGCACCGCCGCCAGACACCACGGGCACCCCCACGATATTTAACTAGTATCCACAGTCTGTGCCCTTAGAGCTGGGAGTCGTTGGATAGAGATTCCTTGGTCCCACCCTCAGCCCCGGCTTCCGGTTGCTGCTCACAAATGTTTTGCATAGCCTCAGCTACCTCACCTCCCATTTCCCAATTTACCCGGATATTGAATCTCAAAACAGTATGTCTGTAGGTCATACGTACACAACTCACAAATATACATGATCAATCCCCGCACTGACAGTCCTTATCAGAAAAGTTTACAGATGACATCTACGACCCCACATGGTTAAATGCCTATCCTTTCATAGTGTCCCATCAAGTCACTTTGTAGCCAAACAAACAGGGAGGATGTTGATGGGGTGTTAACACCTCAGGATCGCACGATGGACACCGACCAAAACTGCCCTACACGCATACCTCTGTATATATTTCGCGGGCTTGTTGAGACGAGCCAACACCCTGAGCTTCGACTTGCCACATGTGTTGTTCGCAAGGTGTAAGCACCACCACCACGGCAAGCGCTCGGCGTGGTGTAGACAGTGTTGAGCAGGATCGCTGGGATCACCTATCAGAGACAGAGTGCTGTGCCACGAACAGCAGTTTTTTTTTTTGCACTGCTACTAAGTATTGATAATGCACAATGTTTGTCAGGCCTTTTTCATAGTAAACCGGCGAAAGTTTGTTGATAGTCGTGTCAGCTCAGAAGTAACGGTGCTTGTCTGTAAAGGTACTTGCATAAATTCTGTTATACCGGGAACGCTCACACCTACATGAACGACATTAGACAGACCTTGTGTTGGACCAGGTGATCGAGGGTTATGTACAGGAGTACTTCTTTGCGATGCCCCCCTGTCACCCTTTGCAAGACTGCTTATAATCCAAAATCTAAATGAACAACTGCACAAACAGTATGTTTTTTGCATGATTAGTATTATATTTTGACCAGTGCCAAGTGATTTTATAGAGAGGCATGTTGCAGGAACGTGGTCATCACTTACACACACATCAGCACTGATCACGCCGTGTGCCATTTATCTGTTACAAGCAAATAGCAGTTTGTCACCAGTAACATCTGCTAAAAATCACATACATGACTCGCATGTGCTCTGTCTGTGGAGACCCAAGGTAATTGTTTTTCACTTTTCTTTGTTTTCTTCTTCATAACTGATTCAACTTGTCAAATCAATGAAAGGGAATAGAGCTCTGTTGTCATTTCTTACCTTCTACAACATTAACGTTTTAGTTGAAAGTATGTTTTTAATGTTTAAGTGCATGCATTAAAGATTTACTCATACTGCACTGGATTATGAGTTTATTTAATGCAGTTTTTTTAATGAATAATTAGTTTATTAGATTTTATTTTGTGAAAAATGGAAGTTACCACTGAACTAAATGCAAAATTAATTTTAACACTTTCTGTAGCTCTTCTCAACAATTTGTATGACTTAAAGGTCAGTTTTAAAATAATAATAATAAAAAAACGGACTGTGAGCATAAATGTAATAAGGAATGTTAATAATACATAACTGTAACAAATCTTATGATGTTTCGCTTTTTGAGATTATTATATTCATTTCGGTATTTAACCGTGGAGTTCACTAGCTTTTCAAAGTTTTGAACAGATACCAATTACCCCCTCCCCTCTGCTTCTCCCCCTCGCAATATATCCTCCCACCTGCTTCCCAAAACTACAATTATTTATTCCAGAACTATTAGTAAGGATTGTTGATTATATTTAATAAATACATGTAACAATCTTATTAATGTATATAAATAGATATGGATTTCCCCCCTATTTTATCATTCCTGCTAACTCACTTTTTTACCAGATCCAAGTGAATATATTTTCAGTATTACTTTTAAAATAGTCAGAATCAGAACCAGTGTTAGAATAATAATAAAAAATAATTAAAACAAACATTTATAATACAAACGTTTCAATAAAATAAAGCAACTGATTATATTCAAATAACCTTAAACACATTGGTAAAATATTTACTTTTGTAATAGGACAGAAAGCATGATGGGATAAGCAAGAGGAATGATAACGGTGTTTATGTTAGAGATCTTTGGCTACAATAATACTGCTCAGAATCACAGTGGAATTACACATTGGCAAAGAACTCCAAGTTACACTCATCAAACCCATCCATCATCCTGGGGTGTCTTGAGAAGAACCATGCGACTTAAAGCATTTTAGAAGATTTCTTACTGTACTTGCTACTTAAGCATGATTTATCCACCAAAACTGTGGTGAAAAGCTTGCGAACAAATTGATTTTTCACTCATACATCTCCATGCAACACAAACTACTTTTCCCACAGCAGCACATTACCTACCTCTGGAGGTGTTCAGCGGAAGCTTTCCCAACATTCCCTGGAATGTTTGACTGGCCGTTCTCAAAAACACCCTTGTCCCAAGTTTGCTTCATGGTAGAAAAAAAACTTTCTACCCACAAGAAAATCCAACAAGTTGCTTCCTGAGAGTCGCAGGAGGTTTTTCTGCACTGAATCCCGATGGAGGTCCAGTCTTTCCGTGCAGCCGTGTTGTTTTGGATTGGCCTCCAGTGCCTCTGGGATCAGCAGCGGTAACGAAAGTTAGCCCACTCGCGCCCTCTCACTGAGCTTCTGCCAGACCCTCAAACGTCTCTAAAAAAAGTGTGGATAAAAAAGGGTGCTCAAAGGGGCTGGTAGTAAAACTGGGATGAGGGCTGGAGGAATGAAGCAGGGACGTTAAAGGCACTTGACCATTTGGGAGTCCCCGAGGGCTGCCTTACACTTTCATTCTCTCTCCAGCCAATGATAGAGCAAGTGTGAGAAATGCCATTAGTCAGTCACTCAAAAGTGCCGGATCAGTTTCGTCAACAGATCATCAAAGGCCAGAGCCCTGTGCGCAGATTATTAATATTTCCGGCCATTAACATTTTGTGGAGAACAATGGGGCCCCTGCACGTCTATGTGCAAAGCCTTTGATTCGCGCACTGTAAAGATCTGGAACATTACTGCGGACGAAGAGTCCCAGAAACAAAGATTTACTGGAGAGCTGGATGCCGGTGGAAGGATTTTGTGTTTGGGTCTCATTCGACTCGAAACACTGGGCAGGATTTCTTCTCAATGAAACCAAGATGTGTAAAATAAGATCAACCTGGATAACAGACTTTGGGAAGTCTTGAAAACTTTGAAACCTGAAATCCACATAACCTCAACTAAACAAGTAACTAATACTCACTACTGAATGCATTAGTGAAAAACCAATATGTCATTCTACAAGATAAATAGATCGACAGACAGACAGATAAATCGAAACAAACAACGAAGTAGATATATGACAGAATGATCAAACCAAACGAACAAATATTAGATCCACAGATAGATAACAGACAGACCCCCCACCCCCACAGATATAAGACTTGCACGAAATAGACGTAAGGACAGTACGCTAAAACGACTGTAGATAATTTATACTAGAGCTAACAGCAGATAGAACAAAAGAACAAATGAATAGAACATTATATTTATATATATATACACAAGTTAGATACCATAGCATGAATAGAACAATAGAATTATAGATAGATAGATATAGATAGAACAATAGATAGATAAATAGAACAATAGATGGACAAATAAATTGATTAACGAGGAACTACCAAAAGAATGAACGAAAGAAATATAAATAGATATATAGAAGGAATGAACACTAGAGCAAACAAACGAACAAAAAAAATTGAATGAGCAACAGATAGCAATAGATAGAACAAACAAATGAACAGAAAGAGTGAATGAATGAACAATAGCGCAAACGAAAGAATGATAAACAGATTTACAAGTAGAACAAGATAGCATGATAGCAACAGAACAAACTATAGATGAAACTATCGCCAGATAAACGGAACAATAGAACTCATGATAGATAATAGAATAATAGATCAATCAAACTACAGACTGAACAACAGATAGAATCTGTTGATATAAGCATAACAAATGATAATTTCAATAATCAGCAGCAAATGCAGAAGAGACTCTTATTAACCCCCTGCAGACACGTGTGACACTCGCACAGTCACAATCCCGCAGTATTCCTGACCGGCAGGAGAGCAGATCCGGTTTAGGGAATGACGGACACTAAAACTACAGGCACTGAACAAAATGTTCCGCATTAGCAGGACAACTGCACACAGAAAACCCTCAGAAACCACAACGACAGGTGGAGCCGCGCATGAAAAGAGTTCATATAATGCTTTGCTGGCTTACTGAAAAGTTACTTTTCAAATGGCAAACAATATATTAAAATCCATGATAAAATAATTGAAATCTATACTTTAAAATAAGCCAAATTTAATTTGTGAATTATTTAATTGTATTTCAAATAAATAAAATGCTATAGCTGTGAAATTGGCCATAGCGAGACAAAGGAGTCAAAGGAGCTATTTTACTCCAACAATCATAGAACGATTTTAAAACGATCCTGCCTTTCAGCGGAAAAAGTGAGAATTCTCCTGTGATGCATGTATATCCATTTTTGGACCGTGTCAGTAGTGTAAAAAGTCTTTATTTTCTAAAAGGGGCAGAGAGCAACACCCGTGTGACCATCCACCTGTTCAAATTAGCACCACCGCTCATTTGACCTGTGCTAAGTCACGACGTTGCCCCTTTGCACTAGATCGCTGTTCTGAAAAAGGCTGGGACACAGCTGCGGATGCCATTCACGATAACTCGCCCCAAAAGACCCGATGTTTATGCCACGCTGGATGTAAACGCTCAACAGTCACTCATCAGGAAAGCAATAACGGTTTGCAGTAAAGTATGCACTGCATATATTATAACATTAAGTTCAGAGTGAAACCTCAAGTTTCAGTTTGAGGCCACAGAGGGGTGATCGGCAGGTCCTATATGACCTCATAAAACTGCTTTAAAAAAGGAAGGAATGCAGTTCCCACTCAAAACGGCAGGTTGTAAATGCCTTTTCACTCAGGGTTGAGGCACTGTGATGTTTACATGAGTATAAATGGAATGGCAATGACACAATGACGCCTCAGCGAGTGGTTATATGTGGAGCTCGTAGTTGCTGGGTCAAATTTGAAGGATCAGTCGAAGGATCTCATCATTTTTAAGTCAAGCCAGTAAATGCAACATCTGAAAATGCTAATAACACTGAGGCATTTTTTTTTTTACTTTACTTCTGCTCTTTGCAGACACTTTCTTGGTGCAATAACCAGAGAGGAAGTTAGGAAGTGTTACAAAAATAATAAAACAGCCCTTTTGTACTTTTACTTCTGAAGTATATTATTTTATTGTTGGTGGATTCTGCTACAAGAAAAGCTTTAATTTTGTGTTCAGCTCTTACTTGCACAAAGCAAGCACATGAAACAATAACTGAATAAAGGGGCATTTTTAAATGACTGCAGCGTATATTCCCTGTTGTTTTAGCATACCTTACTGTTCACAAAGTGATTTGGACTTTTTTATTTTAAAATACAAATAAAATAAAATTAAAAGATTAATCATTAAAAACAACCACAATGACAGGAGGAGCAGTGCATGAAAACAGTTCATTTTAACACTTGTTAGATTTTTGTTTTTAAAATAATTATCAAATTATAATATCAAAATACAGCATTAAAAAAAAACTTATTATAAACCACAATAAACCAAAACCATATAAACTATTTCCAAATGTTATTATTTTGTAGTTGTTGTTTAAATAAACATTACAACTGTCCCTCTGTTGTGCCATTTTCACACTGATGAACAGTTTTTCCCCCAATAAAATGTGTGAAAATAATTTACAAGTTATTTATAAAAGCTAGCTTTTGAAATGAACCTTATCCAGACAAAGAGACTGATATTTTACTCCACTGGTCATAGTAATTTGGGTCTTTTTTTAAAATAAATATTTAATTACATTAATTAAAAAATTAAACTCTTTGTCTGTTAAGAGAAGTCACTTTTCCTATAGGAAAAAAAAACTGCAAATGTTTTTATACTAAGTTCTATTAATTCTCTAATAATCTATTAACATTTACTGACATATCAATCAAGACTTACGGATATAAAACTTAAGCACAATGCACATTTTTTTAATATCGTCTCAAATGTGTTCTAATGTCTCTACTGAACATTGATGAGGATTGTATGATCTTTGAATAATATCAGTCGTTAAATGTGAGATATTTAAAGTGTACCTAAAGTATACTTGCAATAGTTCACTTTAGCACAATCAAATATACTTCATTATATCTTTAGTTGGACTTCAGCACAACGTCCACACAATTAAAGTGCATTAAGTACAAAATAAGTTGCAGGGTATTTTTAATAAGTACATAAATATGTAAATACATTTGTAGTATACTTAGCATGAAATAAACGTATTTCGACAACATTTTAGTAAATTCATTTTTCACTAGGGTATAAATGACTATGTATAAAATAATAATAGTAGCAATTCCATATAATTTTTGTAGAAACTCAAAACAGAACACATACATATAGTCAAAGGTTTTCTTAGATTTTTTTTTTACTAAATGCCCCAAAAAAGATGCTAATCGTATGGACAGCTGAATGTTATGTCGCATTCATCCCGTGACAGTAAAGTGACTTTAAGAGCCACTGAGACAGCAGCATCTGTTCTCCCAGCAGGCCACTGCCCACAAAACTGACAAGTTTAATGGCACCCTAACACTGTTCACAGAGACAGAGTCAAGGGCACACGGAAAGACCAAGTGCTTATCGGTTTGACACGGCACCTGTCAGACAACAAATTAACTTGTGGGGTGAACGACTGTAAAGCAGGGACAGATTTATGCGAGGTTTATCGAGGCCTCGCCGTGATTATGGGGTGGTTTTCATCTGTTGATTATGTTGAGGGGCTGATCTCGGTCGCCAGAGAGCGATTCTGGCAGAGAGAAGCGCGTGAGCAGTTAAGAGTAGAGAGATGGACAGGCCCAAAGGACTCTTGGACCAGTTTAGTGATCAGCTGAGCAGATCTGGCAGATAAAATTGCATTTGTGTTGTTGGCAGATGGAAAGAGGATCCAATTTCCCCCTCAACGTTTCAGTGAACATGACTCACCTTTAACAGAATGACTACAAACCTATTACAGACAAGCATGATCATTTCCAAAGCCTGATCTCCACACGCAACTCTAATCGGCATAAGCTCAGGCTTGACAGACACTAGGATGGAAAACAATGACCGAAGCTTAATAAATCGCAATACAACTATTAATATTTAATATAGTTAACATTTAAATTATATGCTCAGGGTTTCTTACCTTGAGATTTCATTTTTATATGAGCTTTTCAAAAAACCTACAAACAAATAAAATATATATATAGTATATATATATATCCTACACATGTTACAATCAGAAATCCGTACATAAATTACAGAACTTTAAATATATAAAATATAATTCTTTAGATTTTTATAAATATTTATACATAAAATGTACTTACTTGCCCAAGCCAAAAGCAGCCTCCAAGTCTTGATTTCTTTTTTTCAATGTGTAGCACAACCACTTAGTGACGTAATAGCATTAAAACAATGAAATGTGTGACACAGCGCCCTCTAGCGGCAAGAAACCAGTGCATGTTGATAAAGACCAGGGTTATTTTATTGTTTTTGGGTAACAGAAAACACAATAAGAGACTATATATCACAATGACCTAAAGAAGAAATGAAACCAACAAAACAATGATGAAAACATTTCGGCTTCGGGAAACCTACAAAACGAGCCTCTCTCCTATATCGCTTTAAAAAAAAAAAGAAAAAAAAAGGGGGGAGTATGAAGGAACAGCTCATGCTGGTTTAGAGTATTGAGGAAGAGAGAACCAGTGCCAAATGAGCAGACTGCAAACCGCAGCTCTTTAATCTACCTGTGTATTCAGTCTCAGCCACTATACATGTTCCCTTACTGAAGCTTAACTCTGAAACAGAGCGACTGATGCAGGTGTAAAGCAGGGCACATTTCATCAAAATATTGAAAAACATGTTCAGTGTTTATCCTTGCAATACGAGAATTAACAGAGGAAAGAAAATATAAAATAACTGTAAAACAACAATTAGTCAGTATATCCTGTTCAGAATACAAGAAACGTTGCATTCATTCCAACTGGGCTTTAAAAAGGAAACACACCAGTTGAGATGTGGGTGAGAAACGAGGAACATGAGTGATAGCGGTGTATTGTTTCTCTTAGCCATGAGTGGTGTCATCCTCCACAAAGTCCTTCGCCTGTTCTGCTGAGATCACATCGATGTTACTCACCTACGAACCACACCCACACACACACACACAAACACACACACACACACACACACACACACACACACGTAAGTCTGTGGACCTCATCTGCGCACCTTACCATGACAGACTTCCATTTATAGTTCCGTTTCTGCGCAGAAGACTCATTTGTATTTGCTAATTACTTGGCACATCAGAGTGCTAATGATGCCTGTTACCTTGTTTCTGAATTTGACGCCGTAGAACTTATCAGCAGACTCCAGAAGCTCAGGTCTGAAGGTTGTGGTGATGAACTGAGCATGTCCAGCCAGCTCCACGATCATGTCTGAAAGACAATACAAAACATTGATACACCGCAAAACAAAAACAAAAAACTACTATACACTTACGCAGAAGCTGCAACCTCCAAAGCAGTACTTTTGTTGTCGTGGGAAATAAATCATATACATTAAATAACCTTGTTTTAGTGAAAAAGGCAACATTATTGTTTGTAGTAAAAACATTAAAAATGTAGTGAAAACCAACATTTTTTAAGTTAGAACACCGTGTGGTGAAAAAAAACGTTAAAAAACAAAAAAAAGTGTCAAAATCAAAACTTAGAGAAATTATTAAATATTGTGATAGAAAACTTAAAACGTGAAAAGAAATGGGGGGGGGGGGAACCTTTTAGTGGGAAAGAAACATAAAACACAAATCTTTCTGGTAGAATAAAAAAAAAAAAGCAAATAAAACTGGATAATATATACGCTGCTTTTCCTTCTGTTAACTGTTCTGGTGATGTAGCAGTTTATTTTTGGCCAAGCTTTTTTTCCTCTATTGAAATTACTTTCAGTGGCTGAAATGTTGGCGCATCTCTAAGGTCACCAATGCATTGCTGTGTACCTGACACTGCTTTTCGGTGCTGGGCATCTAGAGCCTGGTCGATTTCATCAAACAGGTAGAAAGAGCAGGGTCGCATTTCTTGATGGCAAAGGATGAAGCCATAGTCCACCAGAGACTTCGGACCCCAGAGAGCTGCTGCATCTCTATCCTCTCTCCCTGATACCTGTAACGACACCTGACACACACACACACACACACGATTGGTCAAATATCAGCAGCAATAACTGCACACACAAACATCTGATTCTCCATCCTCTCCTTACCCTGATGCCCACTCCAGTGAACTGGTCTACACTGGGCACGCTGCTCTGAGAGGAAGATCCCCTCTCACTGTCCGCTCCCTCGCCCTCGTCCTGAGACTGACCACCTTCAGTGTCGCCCTTCTTCATCACCAGAGTGGCTTTACCACCGGGCACCAGCTTCTGAAACACCTCGCTGAAATTCTTAGACACCTGTAGAGGGACAACGCAGTATTCATAAGTGGGCACAGATGAACATGTTTTTGCTTCCTGTGTAGAAAGTCCGATTAAAAATATTTTTTAACATGTAAAAAAACTAAACCTGTTTTGTGGTAAAAGGAAAATACAAACCGTGTGTGCAGGAAATACACATTTTGTTAAAAGTGGAAAAAACATTTTGTAGTGAAAAACAAAACGCTTGTTGTGAAAACTAAACATTACGAAAAAACAAAACATTGTGTTGAAAAACAAAACCTTGTTTGTAGTAAAAAAAAAACATTTTGCTTGTAGTGAAAAGAAAAATAAATTGTAGTGAAACACTTTATAGTTGAAAACATTGTGTTTTGTTTGATGTGGAAAAAACAATAAAAACGTTATAAAAAAATGTTGCGAAACAAAATGAAAACCTCTTGGTTTTTAGAGAGTGGAAAACATGTCCCTGCTGTGTCAAAAACATAAGAAACAAGTGGCATTAAAAAAACTAACCACCGTTTTAGTGAAAACAACAACCGTTTGTCTGTGTCAAGATTGAGAAAACAATATACATATATATAATATATATATATATATATCTATGATTATTTTAGTATTTTTTCCCTTTAATAATTTTTAAAAAAGTAGACAGTGCTTCATTTTTTATAGAGAGAGAAAAATAAAACATATATATTGACATATAAATGCTACTTGAGTGAGTCTGTCTCATAGTCGTACCTGTTTGAAGGTGAGCTGGATGGCCTCGTATTTGCGCAGCTCCAAGACGTTCATGAGCTCCATGATGGATTTGTATCCTCTATCCAGCTCATCCTGCCTCTTAATCAACTTCTCTTTCTGCTCTGAGAAATTGACAAACTGGTCCAGGGCTTTTTTATTCACATGGCTGTACTTCTTCAGCTCTGTGTTACACTGCTCCAGCTTCCTGAACAACTACACACACAAAATAAATACAGGTAAATGAACACGTAACCAATGAAATAGTATGAAGCCTCTAAGGGGACGTGGTGATAGAAAGCAAAAAGAAGTGAGAGAAGAACTTATATTTTAAATGCATTTGTGTTTTCTTACAATTTTTTTGCTTTCAGAAACGTTTGCATTCTTTGCAAACAAATGCAGTTTCTGAAGGAAAATTTTGTGAGCAAATATATTTTGCAAAAGAACACAATGTTTCTCAAGGTAAAGATTACATTTTGTATGCAAATGCTAAGGTTTTCAGAGGAATTGAAAATATTTTGGGAGTTTTAAGTTTCTTGGGGTAATGAAACAATTTTGTGAGCTAATTGCATGGAAAACGTAAAAACTTTGAGTGAACGCAAAAGCGTAAATACAAAGATTTTCAGGGAAATGCATAAATCTTGCAAGCAAATGGGGGAAAAAACTGCTTAATTTTGCTAAATTTCTGAAGGAACATGAAAATTCTGTGTTTGCATGGTTTCTCGAGAGTAAGAGAATTTTTGCGTGTGAACGCAAAGGTTTTCAGGGGAATGTACAAATTTTGCAAGCAAATAGAAAAAAAAAATGTGTTTATGTTTGCAAAGTTTCAGAGGGAATGTGAAATTTCTGCATGTGTATTCAAAGTTTCTCAAGGGAAAGAGAAAATTCAGTTGACAAACAAAGGTTTTCAGGGGAACAAAATTTTGCAAGCGAATGGTAAACACGAAGTTTCTTTAATAATTTTGCAAGTAAATGCGGAGGTTCTAAAGGGGAATATGACAATTTAGTGACCAAAGGTAAAAACTTTGCAGACAAATGCAAACGTTTCTTGGGGGAATACGAGCGAATCTAAACATGTTGTGAGCAAACTAAATTTTACAAATGAATGCAAAAAAACTGAAACGGAGTTTCCATCTAGAGTTTTCATTAAACATCCATCTCTTATTTTTTTCAATCACTATGTCCACTTAGTAACAGTAACTAAACACAGTTTGGGATCAGCTCCAATTATCATTTAGCAAACTACAAAAATGTGTCAGTTTCTTTCACACCAAAATCACTTATGGCATCGGCTCGGTTTGCATTTCCACTGCAGTTCAGTACCGCTTTATAGTGGGTGGGATTATTCACATGTCGTTATAGTTGCGCCGCCTCTACTGCTGTGACTCCTGAAAAACCTTTTCATTCCGCATCGCCCCATCAAGCTCTCGCTGGATCCACTCCTCTGCTATCAACGAGAAGAACGTCTGAACTTCCTCAACAGACAACGAAACAGCCATTTTTTGGTTGTTAAAAAATATGTGCGCTCATTCAAAACAGTTGCGTTCGATCCTTCGCTGGCTGTGCTGATTTAAATCTAGCGGTTCTTTTGTGTCTCGTGTCACAAGTTCAGTGACGCAGGTAGTGACGATTCTCTCCAGCCAATCCGTGATCAGAAGAGTTTACACGTCACGTTTTGGTAACCGTACGGTTCACTTGGAACCTCAACCGAGGTGGTACTAAAAAAAGTACCAGGTATTGTACCCAGTGGAAAAACCCCCAAAAGTGAACCGTACCGTGCCGTACCGTGCCGTACCATGCAGTGGAAAAGCACCATATAATGCACGTAATGCCATAATTCCCACTTCTGAACCTGCAAATGAAAATTCCAGAGGATAGCGAAAGAAACAGAAATGGCACAATTCAAAAACCTCCCTCCTCAACTCCAGGCACTCAAGTTCACCAAGAGAGGGTGAAAAAACAAGAGCGCAAGCATGGGGTAATGAAGAATGAGTCACCTCTGTGTAGGAGGGCTGACACACAATACAGCCCGGTAGACTGGAGCGGTGGAGAGAAAGGAGGAAGATCAAGACAACGAATATGAGAGCCAGGTGGGAGGGCTGCGAAACTGGAGGGGGATGAGAGGGAAAACTAAAAGCCAGACATGAGCCGAGGAGGAGGCAAGAGGCTTCTTCAAGGGAACCCGGTCATGCCTTGGTCTTCATAAGATTAGGTAATACTCGTTTATGACCTCATTTGCGACAAGCTATTTTTTGAGTGAGAAGGAAAATATGGTTTAACATCACTCTATATAAGTCACAGGAAATTATACAGAACTTCACCATGAACTTTAACTAAAGAGGAAAAAACTCTGCAATTCAGGGTAAAAAAAATATGGTTGCTGTACCTGTTTAAGTGTCAGCGTCTGGTACTTTTCAAAGGCCTCCTGCGGCAGGGAGCCCAGCTCACGAATCTTCTTCATGCATTCCTCTTTCTTCTTCAGTAGCATCCCCTGTCTGTTGGTCATCTTCTCCAGCTCCTTTGTGTCGTGGTTGATGGCTTCGTTCTGATCCTTCTCGATGTTCTTCCAGCGCTCCATACTCTTCTGGTGGTCCTTTATTTCCACCTCCGTCTTATCGATGAGGGAGTCCAAATCTAACAATTGAGATGACAAACAAAATGTAGACCAACAAAAGTAGGGCTTTTAAAGAAAAAAGAAAAAATGACAATGAGTCTTCACTCACCCTCAGATCGAGCCAAAGTGTCTTTTATGCGTTTATTAATGCCATCTAACTCTGACGTTGTCGCTGTGAGGACGGTTCCTCCTTCGGTTTCTCTCAGTTCATTCAATTCCTACAAACACACACTTTATTATTGTACTACATGCCATTGTGTTTCATAAAGGCTTTATTGGTGAAAAGGAAAAGCGTTATCTTCACCTGCTCGACTTGGTCGAGACGTTTGCGCAGGTTTTCGTTGAGGTACGTCTCCACTCTGGTCATGATTCCCTCCAGCTTAATTCTCTCATTCAGCAGCTGTCTGTTGTCCTAAAGCAAAAACAGGCCACACGTGAAAAACAAACATCTCTAACTGACCCCAGACTGAAGGGCCAAAAGCCACGTGTTCGGTTTTAATCGTTAATTATAAAGGCAATTTTAGACTAAAAACAGAACGTGGCTTTTGGCCACATGAACGTACATCTAAAGGAACAAATGAAACTCATATGCATATGCTTCAGTGCTAAGCCTGTCTGAAAATACAAAAGTAGACAAATTAGCAAACCAAATTGAAGTCCTTATAAAAATAACAAAGGCTAATGATGCGGGCCGGTTATACAACATTTAAAGTAGATTTTCAATTGTTTGCTGTGTGTCTCGTGTGTCGGGCTGGAGGTGAGAAAGAGCTGCAGCTGTGGTAATTCTGGATTAACCGTCACTGAAGCATAAGAAATGATTTTAATATTCACCAATACTGCTAGTTTAGGGCAGCTGTGGCCCAATCCTTATACTGGGTGGTGGTGGTCTAATAAATTTGTTAAGCACTGTATATATAGATATACACACAATATAGTATGTAACAATGGTAAATAACGGTGTTGATGATTTTTGTTTTAACTGTGTTGTTGAACCTGTTGCAGCTGTCTGATCTCGTCGTTGAGGTCGTCCACTCTGCGCTGGTCTTCTAAACTGAGCTGAGAGAGCAGGTCTGTTCCCAGCTCTGCCTTCAGAGACTCCCGTGTGCTCTCCATGGCGTGCAGACTGGCCTCCAGACTCTGAAGACTGCGTTGCTGGGGGAAACGCCAGAGAGAAACCCATTTAGAGATTTGGTACACAAATAAAATAATAGTAAATAATAGCAGTTATGGTATTACAGTAGCATGGGTTACCTTGGGCATAAATGTTTTTTCTGACTGCTGTCTCTTCTCCTTAAGCATCTTCATCTCAGACAGTATACTGTCTCTGGATGCCTTGAACTTCCTCTGCTGGGTCTCGATTTGCTGCATCTGATTCATCAGCTGGTCAATTTCGTTATTGATACGTGGAGAACTGAGTTAAGGAGCAGACAAGAAGTCCCTTCTTGCTTATCTGTTATTTTAGCATTATTTATATATAGTATTTATTAACGTTAATTCGCGTTTATTTTTACGTTTTCGGTTATTTAAATTTGTATTTGTTTTTCGATTTAGCTTTATTTTTAGTGAGCTGCCAAGACAACAGTTTTTAATCCAATATTTTTATTTTAAGCTTTATTTCAATTAACAAAAACAATTTGTAATCGTTTTTGTTAACAATAACGTTGCTTTTTGAAACGCTAAAAATATAATAAAAATACGATTATACTAAATCCACTTGTCTCAACTGTACAAATACTTTGACGATCTGTTAAGTACTTTTATTTGGCCTGTTTTTGCTGCAGCTGAGAAAATGATTACGTCATCATATTAGCTCTGAATGAGTCACGGGGTATGAGCCACACAAAGCCAACGTGTGTTGATCAATGGCTTTAAATGAACATCACTCGAAGCCTTGAGAGTCACATCCACCAATCCACACACAATCTCTCATCCCTCCATTCACTAATATAACACCATGTGTGCAGCTCACACATGACTGCATACACGTTAATAACTAGCTGACTCACTCTGATTCTCTTTGACCGTGTGTCATGTAGGCCAATTGTACCAGAATGCTCTACTGGTCAAGACACAATTAGGACTCAATCAATTTGATTTTGTGCCACTGCGTCATAAGAAAGCCTGTGTGAGGTGTATATGAGGAGGATATGTTCAATATTTCTACGCAGGTTCTCGTTGAGTTTGGCCTCCAGTTCTACGAGCTCCTCCTCGGCCTTCCTCATGTCCTTCTGCAGCTCCAGACGGGACTTACGTGTGTCGTAGTAGCCACCGGTCAGAGCGCCACGATGACTCACCTGATCACCTGATACACCAAACACGGTTAGAATCCTACGTCCCGGAAGAAAAAGAAGTACACGCATAGGACAGCGTCTGTTTACCTTCCAGTGTGATGCAGTCCATGGTGAAAGCTCGAGCCAGCTGATTGGACACCTCCAACTGCGGCAGTTCATCGTCCTTCCCAACCCTGTGTTTGAAGGCTTGTCGAAGTTTTGGCTGTAACGGAGCTTGCTGATCATGGGGATTGCATCCTACAGCAAATGCAGAGAAGGAATTAGAGGTTGTTTTCTTAGATTTCCATTTAAACAGAATAACAAACAAAAAAAACGAAAATGAAAGAGCTTCATGTGTAGGAGGGTTCTGAACATGTACCAGTTAAGTAAATCCTACACAAAAAAAAACATTTGTTACTTTAAAATAAATTTAGACTGAATAAAGTAAAGACTTATTTAAAAACCACTAGCTGCCAATGCAACATTTCTCATTTTCATTTAGTTTGTCTTGAAGCACTAAAACAACTATATATAAACAACCTAAAACTAATATATAAAAATAAAAACTAGACATTTAAAAAATAAATATAAAAATCCAATAAAAAATTACTAAAACTCTAAAATGAAAGTTAAAACAACAAATTTAACTTAAAACATTAACAAAAACTATAATTGTATATTAATGAAAATAAAATAAGCCAACACATTTTTTTATTTATTTTCATAATCCAAAAAAATAAATAAATCAAGGACAGGACTTGGTTTATTCACTCAGGAGTTGATTGAATTATATAAACTGGGCATTTCAGACTGAATATGGAGTTTTTTTTGGCCAATATTTTCCCTTGGGAATAACAGACAGACTCTCACAGAAGTCAATTTCAAACTAAGCAGCTTTCTGTTGCTCAGTGTGTTGAATTTGTGTGGCCAACTTGAATGCGACTAAAATCTGTGTGGGGATCTTTTTCGCCCTCATGCGAAACTCCACTGTGTGAATTCCTATTCAAATGACTGGATTGACATGACAGTGAAATTTCACCAAGCTAAAACAGTCAGTGTAACTGCACCCATCGTACTGAAAAATGTGCACAATAAGTAACAACATAACAGATGCAACAACAGATCTTTTCTTCTGTATTGTGACGTACATTCAAGTGAAACAGATTACTGAAAAAATGATGGTAGTGGATCTAAACGGATCAAGAAAACATGCATTTAGGAAATCCAAGAGGGTGCATTTTAAATGTCATGTCAGTGGTGTAAGCTTACGTTAGTCTCAGGGTAAGCGGTGTCCCTGACGTCCAGTTTGCTGAGGGGCAGGAAGGTGACCTCTCCTGGCAAGTTCATCTTATTAAACTCCATCAGAATCTTGGTGCTCACTTCATCCGTTTCCACGATGTGGTAAAACAGCCTGAGCAAACACCAGCACACACAACACCATCACTCTCAGTTCACACACAGATAAACATTAAGCAGAAAACATTCATAATAATCAATGTGTCTGACCTGGTGCCAGCGGTCACCTCCACACAGGTGTAGAAGGCAGGTTCACACTCAAAGTTGTTCATGACGATGCCGTGGTAACCGTTGATGACGTGCTGGTTGATGCCCTTCCGGCGGAAATGTTCCAATACTTTATTAATGCTGTCGATGCCATTCAAAATAGCCTGGAGTAAAAGCAAAACATTGCGTTTCAAAGTTCGCACTGTCATTTCAAGCCAAGATGCCGATCGGAAGTCCTGATAATCCCACTTCATCTATACTGATGTATATTTTTGTAATGTGGGAGAGTTGCTATAATTAGTGACTGACTCAGTCCTTGAGGAACCATCCAGCGGCCAAGTTGAGCTTAGGAGGTATGGTTCAGTTCAGCCGATACACAGTGAACCAGTGTGGGCGGCTTTTTTACGTGATTTTAAATACATGCACACTGGTTACATATAATGAACTCTAGGGTAGGTTTGTACGACTAATCACGATAAAATCAAAATCGTGACATGGCTTAGTGTGATTATCAAATCTCAAAAGCTGTGATTTAATCAAAAATAAGCACTGCATATTAAGAGCAAAGCGTGGCACTGTGTTCATTTACACACAAACAGCTCATCCCGCAGCATTTTCAGTTTCTGATTCGGTTCAAAGTAAACAAACGAAGTAGTAAATGGTAGTAAAGTAAATGCTGCTACAAATTAACAACCTTCTGCATCTGCTCTAAATTGTGGATGCTAATAATGTGCATTTTCTGGGAGCAAAACCAAGCACCAACAATATTCGCAAATCTTTAATGAGAAGTTCATATAAATCAGCTGTTGTCAACAAAATAGACACTTGAAAGGCTTCCTGTTTTTTTTTCACCAACAGAAAAGCTTGGTGTTAAACATTTGAAATGGAAGAAATTAAGACAGACAAATATTAGTAGTGTCGTACGGTTTACATAAAAACAAAAGCATTTATAATATTACTGTTTTTAAATACTAATTTGTACTATTTACACTAATATTTTACAGTGAAATATTACATTTATACTTTGTATTATGTTTTGTTTATTTAGTGCTCCTAATAATTCAAGTAATGACAACACCTATTACTAGTATTACTACTATTATCATTATTAGTCATATTTATATGTAGTCACAAATGTTTTGGCTAAACTAAACCCCCGTAGTTAACGGAAACAATGTAGCCCTATTCTCAAGTAACAGACAAGAAGTTTCAAGAGCGTAGAAAGGCATTACATTTATGTAACCTTTATAAACAAATATTATATGAATAATACAAATAATACAGATTATTTGTACACAATAAGATCAGCAACATTCACAAACGTGTTCAGAACACACAGGTCTGTTTTGGTTGCTAACCTTTCCGGTGGCTGCTCGCAGTAGCTGTTGTTTCTTCTCCAGCTCTTCTCGTTTGGCTGCCAGCGCCTGCTGTTCTGCGTTCTCCTCCCTCCACAGGTAGCTGCAGGAGGAGGGACACGGACACACCCATCAGTCCTGGCTCACAAATGCTACACCTGGGTTCAGCAGGAGACCCTATTCTATAGCCCAACCGTCAAGCCTCCTCGTGCTGTGAAACCTATGGCTCGTGGATTATTAATAACTAAAATGCCAGGTGAGGAGGGGAACTGTTCGTACAGGTAATAAGAAAGGGTGGGATGTTGGAAAAATGGACCAAAGCCAGATATTTTCCCATAATGCGTTGGAAATAGGAACAGGAGGACCTTACTTTCTCTCGCTCTGAAGTTCATCCTTTCGGTTCTTCACCTCGTAGTACTTCTTGTCCAGCTCTTCCACTCGAGTCTTCACTTCACTCAAGTCCTGATCCAGTTTCTGCGGCCGAAATCAAAGTTGGGAAGAAATGTTAAAGGTTCAAAAACATCTTAAAAGGAATAGATTACCCAAAGTAATTTTTTTTTGATAAGTTCATCTCTTCCTCCAAGATGTAGATCAGTTTGTTTCGCCATCAGAAAAGATTTAGAGAAGTTCAGAATTTCATCACTTGCTCACCAATGATCCTCTGCAGTGAATGGGTGCCGTCAGAATCAGAGTCCAAACAGCTGATAAAAACATCACATAATCCACACCACTCCAGTCCATCAGTTAATGTCTTGAAGTGAAAAGCTGTATGACTGTAAGAAACTAATCCATCAAGCTGTTTGGACTCTCATTCTGACGGCACCCATTCACTGCAGAGGATCCATTGGCGAGCAAGTGATGTAATGCTACATTTCTCCAAATCTGATGAAGAAAACAAACTCATCTACATCTTCTATGGCCTGAGGGTGAGTACATTTTTTTGATTAATTTCTCATTTTTGGGTGAACTATTCCTTTAAAGAATAAATGCTTCCCATAAAACTGGCAAAAGTTACGTATCTACTGTTCAATACCAAGATTAGTTTTAACATAGCCAAATCTTACATTATACTGTTCCAGGTTTCTCTCTTTATTGGCCTCTGTGTCCTCCAGATCTTTGTGGATGGCAGCGATCTGCCGTTTCTTGTCGTTGATGGCTTGATCCAGAGACTTCAGCTCTTTCTTGATCCATTTGTCCCTCTCTTCTTTAGAGGTGAACTGACTGCCTCTGCCCTGTTTGGCATACAGGTCTGTTCGCTCTTGTGTGGCTTGAGCCAGTCTGAAAAATTCCCAAACAAACACAAAACAAATGACTCCAGAACAAAACATAGTTCAAGCATTACTTAAAGACACCACAAGCATTTGAAAAGCACTTATCCTCCTTAAAATGACATCTTGTGAATAGTTGAAATAATTTGTGGAATCATGAAAGGGACGGGACTTGATTTTACACACAAGGATATGACAGTCCACTGTTTAAAAATGAATACAGCCATTGTGATAAACTCTTACAAAATCAAAAGTCTATAAATTTATAACATAGTAGGGGTACCAATAAGCAAATTATGGTTTTGGAGGAGTGACGGAAAAAAATATTAGTTATTTATAAGAAAAAATAAAAAAATTGTCCCACCCCAGCTTCCTGTTTCAATAGTAAGTACGTCAACACAAAAAAGAAGTCCATGCTCCCCACTTCATGGGCCCTTTAACACTTCAAAGAGTTTACCGGGAAATTCCTCGCTCCTCTCTTTCTTTCACAGCGTTAAATTTGGGTTCTGTTTCCTGCAGCTCCTTCTGTTTTTCTTCAATCTTCTCCAGAAGCTTCTGACGCTCTTTAAGCAGCCGTTTCTGTTGGACAGGAGGCAAGAGGGGACAGAGTATTAAATCACAAATAGCGACATCAATTCTTGAGTCTTCTTATAGAAAGCCTAAATAAATTTTGCATAAATGCGTAAGGAGGTGTTCAAATTTAAATGGAGAAGAATAAACTGCACACAAACAGGTGTGTAGATTCAGCGTCATGAGCAGAACAAAGGGGATCTCCATCTGAGCAAACCTACATTCTCATTCACCAATCAAAGGGCAAATGACGCACTTCTGCCTCTCCTCCATAGGAAAGCACACACACACTTGGCCAGGTGGGGCCTCTCTAAGCCAAGCCAGGATGCAGGAGGGCCGACCGAAAGTGTGTATTTCGCATATACAGGGATACACAAGCGTTATGTGTGTTTGCGTCTGGCTACGAGCCCGGGCTGGAGTGAGCGTGTGTAGATAGTGACGCAGACGGAGACACTGCGGACCCTCTGTTCACTAGTGCCTGCCAGCATTTCCTGCAGCTCTCTGGCTGTTAGTGTTTGCATTTGTAAGCATGTGGATTCGTGTTTGCTTATGTGAATTCGGTCACCGCTTTGTTTCTGCAGCGACCAATTCAGCAACAGCAACAGAGAAAAGCAAGCAGGTGAGTATTTGTTTGAGGACATGGGGTTTATTACTTATATGTAGTCTTACTTAAAAAAATTTTTAAATTTGCACGTTATAGAATTTAGCACTTCATGAGCATTTTACCGTTTCATTTGAGTAAAACAATCATCATATATACACACAGAAATGTAAAGGTATTCACGGCAACCTGTCAAAATAAATGTTTGGATTAACTTAAAGACATTGTGCCAGAAATATATTACGATCATTCAGTAGAATGTGTGTAATCCTACTACTACGGTTGAAAAATTAATAAAACTTACTTTTTTTAAGGAATAGTCACAAAATATTTCCTCCATGTTTTAATTTTAATAGTAAATCCCCTTTACTTGTCAAAAAATACATTTGAATTTTCATTCATTAAAAGATCAATTAAATTAACGTTTTATATGCCTTCATTCGATCACTAGAAAATTTAAAATACACAACGCCAAATGTCTAAAGCTATTGTAATAATAAATAAAGTCGTTTTATGCATTCAAATAACGAACCTAAACCGAATTTGGTACATAACACATAAGTTGCGCAAAATAAACATTTTCAAGGCCACATTTCAAACCTTTTTTTTTTTAACTTAATTAGACGTGCTTTTTGATTAATACAATTAAATTTAACCATTAAAAAGGAGTCCAGAAAGTTA
Source organism: Sinocyclocheilus anophthalmus (assembly GCA_018155175.1). Lineage (NCBI taxonomy): Eukaryota > Metazoa > Chordata > Actinopteri > Cypriniformes > Cyprinidae > Sinocyclocheilus > Sinocyclocheilus anophthalmus. Next base: position 103,254 of record JADLZN010007224.1, read on the forward strand.
AAATGGAATCCAAATTTTTTCTGGAAAAAACAGAAATTTGAAAAAATTAAATAAACTGATTTAATAAACACTGGTTCTTATACACGGTCAAAGAATCCTGACAACATGCATCGTTTCCCACAAAAATCTGAAGCAACACTGATTTCACCTTGTAACAAAGAATGGTCTTGAGCATAATCATGTAATTTCTGAAGGATCATGTTACATTGAAGACTGGAGTGATGATGCTGAAAACTCAGCTTTGCATTACATTTTAACGTATCTAAATACACAACAGTTATTTTAAAGTATTTGTTAAAATAATTCACAATATTATTGCTCTTACTATATTTCTAATCAAATACAGTGGGGAAAAAAAGTATTTAGTCAGCCACCAATTGTGCAAGTTCTCCCACTTAAAAAGATGAGAGAGGCCTGTAATTTTCATCATAGTATACCTCAACTATGAGAGAGAGAAAAAAAAAAAAAAACAAAATGAGAAAAAAAATCCAGAAATCACATTGTAGGATTTTTAAAGAATTTTTTTGCAAATTATGGTGGAAAATAAGTATTCGGTCGATTACAAAATTTCATCTCAATACTTTGTTCTATACCCTTTGTTGGCAATGACAGAGGTCAAATGTTTTTTCTGTAAGTCTTCACAAGGTTTTCACACACTGTTGCTGGTATTTTGGCCCATTCCTCCATGCAGATCTCCTCTAGAGCAGTAATGTTTTGGGGCTGTCGCTGGGCAACACGGATTTTCAACTCCCTCCAAAGAGTTTCTATGGGGTTGAGATCTGGAGACTGGCTAGGCCACTCCAGGACCTTGAATTGCTTCTTACGAAGCCACTCCTTCGTTTTCCCGGGTGGTGTGTTTGGGATCATTGCCATGCTGAAGACCCAGCCACGTTTCATCTTCAATGCCCTTGCTGATGGAAGGAGTTTTCACTCAAAATCTCACGATACATGGCCCCATTCATGTATCGTTTACACGGATCAGTCGTCCTGGTCCCTTTGCAGAAAAACCAAAGCATGATGTTTCCACCCCCATGCTTCACAGTAGGTATGGTGTTCTTTGGATGCAACTCAGCATTCTTTCTCCTCCAAACACGACAAGTTGAGTTTTTACCAAAAAGTTCTATTTTGGTTTCATCTGACCATATGACATTCTCCCAATCCTCTTCTGGATCATCCAAATGCTCTCTAGCAAACTTCAGACGGGCCTGGACATGTACTGGCTTAAGCAGGGGGACACGTCTGGCACTGCAGGATTTGAGTCCCTGGTGTCGCAGTGTGTTACTGATGGTAGCCTTGTTACTTTGGTCCCAGCTCTCTGCAGGTCATTCACTAGGTCCCCCCAGTGTGGTTCTGGGATTTTTGCTCACAGTTCTTGTGATCATTTTGACCCCACGGGGTGAGATCTTGCGTGGAGCCCCAGATCGAGGGAGATTATCAGTGGTCTTGTATGTCTTCCATTTTCTAATAATTGCTCCCACAGTTGATTTCTTCACACCAAGCTGCTTACCTATTGCAGATTCAGTCTTCCCAGCCTGGTGCAGGTCTACAATTTTGTTTCTGGTGTCCTTTGACAGCTCTTTGGTCTTTGCCATGGTGGAGTTTGGAGTGTGACTTTTTGAGGTTGTGGACAGGTGTCTTTTATATTGATATTGAGTTCAAACAGATGCCATTAATACATGTAACCAGTGGAGGACAGAGGAGCCTCTTAAAGAAGAAGTTACAGGTCTGTGAGAGCCAGAAATCTTGCTTGTTTGTAGGTGACCAAATACTTATTTTACCGAGGAATTTACCAATTAATTCTTTAAAAATCCTACAATGTGATTTTCTGGATTTTTTTTCTTCTCATTTTGTCTCTCATAGTTGAGGTATACCTATGATGAAAATTACAGGCCTCTCTCATCTTTTTAAGTGGGAGAACTTGCACAATTGGTGGCTCACTAAATACTTTTTTGCCCCACTGTAAATGCGGCCTGGGTGAATATAAAAATTTGTTATCTTATAAACGGTAGTGTAAAATCACTTTAAACTTTAACAAAAACCAAAGTCTTTTTTTTTTTCCAAAAAGTAACTCTCTTTTCCAAGATGGCACTTCTTCGTAATGTGCGTGTTGTTGAGCCCATATGTGTGCCTGTAGCGTGTGCATGTGTTCGTATGTGTGCGTCTGCTAGTCGTACCCTCTGTTCACTGTTTCCTGCCAGCTCGTCCTGCAGATCTTTGGCTTTGAGCTCCAGTTTGGTCCTCTGTTTGATCTGCTCCTGTCGCTCGGCGCTCAGCTGCTCTTTCTCCTCCTTCATGGCGGAGATTCGAGACTTCAGCTCCCTCACCACACGCTCAGTCTCCTACAGAGACACAGAGACACTGAGGTTAGATAAGATTACACAATATATAAGCTGCTTTATGACGTGCGAAGGCAGATTCTTAGTAAATCTTTATATTTTTATACTTTATTTTCAGTTTGTAGAGTCAATTTCTTAGACAGACTGGATGAAATGTGAACTTGAAATCAAAACTGATCTCCTTCACAATAAATGATCTTGGTCTTATTGAGCTCAATTCATCAGTGCATGTTAATCTAAAGGAAAAAAGATATGACAAATTTTATATCACGATACGAGTAATTTTATTCCATGGTAATGATATATAATCACGATTGCTTTTAATGGAGTCTTTATGATATTCTATACCACAGAAATGTCATCATTCTTGTCACCAGTGTCAATAAAAAAATAATACTAGCCAAAAAACTCAAGCTTACTGAAGACAAGTAAACAGGAAGTGATTAAATAAGAATAAGAAACTAATTACAAGCAATAGGACAAAAAAACTACAGTAGAACAAATAAATAAGAAATGCTACATACACTGTATAAATAATCAAATTTATAAAACACTGCATATTCTTCACTGTGTACATTAAATATATATTTCTTCTAATTAAAGTTACACAGGTGATTTATTCAAGAGCAGTGAGAGATTTTCTCTTTTGTTTTTTGATTAACTTGAATGACAGACAGCAGGAATATTAGACTGCTGTCACTTTAAGAGCTGCCCAGATCCAATATGCTGTTACACACTAGTCTCAGCCTCAGAAGTCACGCTAGGGCTGGGCGATATGGCCAAAAAATTATCACAACATATATATTTTTTTCATATTAGTCGATATTATCACGATAAATGTAAAATGTTTATTTCTTTCACATTTAAAGGCAGACTTTTGATCCAATGTGAAAGCTGTAAAAACCAGATTGTGGTTTTCAACTATTCTTTATGTTCAGAACATGACAAACACTAAACGTTTTTGAATTATTTACACTTTTCCAGTCATTTTTCCTCAACAAAATAAATATCTTAATAGAAAAAAAAAAATTTTTTTTAGTTCTGCACGTTCTAATGAGTAATATTGTTTCAAATCAAGAAACAAGTTTGTGTTGCCTGATATTAATAATATTTAAAAAAATTGTCTCTTAGAAATACACTTTGTAGTAGCTTGAGTGTGGATGCACGATGTAAATTTATGTTCAGTATATCAATCAGAATATCTGTAAAATTTAGCATCTAAATGTTATATGGTGACATTTCATTATTCTTACTGTTTGAGGTGTTTTTTTTTAACCATTGGTCTTCCTTAGTAGCATATATTTAGATCATGATAATCAGTTAAAACCTCAAATATAGCACCTCAATACCATGGTTAAAAAAATGTATATGGCTTGTAGGTATTTATGAAAAACAGTAGTCTAAATAAGTTACATTTATAAATGCATAAACACTATAGCTTAATCACAAAAAAATACTGTAATTATATTCCATTACTCCTTCAATACATTTAATACATGTCTAAATTAATAATATTCGACATGAATACTAGGGATGCACCGAATATTCGGCCACCGAAAATTTTCGGCTGAAAATGGCCCAAAAGTGCATTTTCGGTTTTCGGTCGAAAGACTTTTATCACCGAAACAATATGGCCGAAATGTTGTGATGACGCAAACAGAAACCGCGACCTGCACGTGCTTGTCTGAAGCAACATGTCTGCGGTGTGGACGTATTGTATATCTGAGAAAGACCCACGGACAGCGATTTGCAAAACATGTAATGCCGAAATTTCAAGAGGGGGTGCATCTGCAAAGACTTTCTCCACGTCGGGTTTAATTTATCACCTGAAATCCAAACATTCCGATTGCTACGCTGAATATGAGAGGAACGCGTCACAGAAAAGGAAAACGCCGAATATTTGGTGCATCCCTAATTCTTATCCAAAACAACTAGATGTATTATGAGTGTGATACATACATACAAAGATGGTACACGAGTACTTGTCTGCTCCGTGCACAAGCACTGACAGCGAGAGACTGTTCAGTGCAGCAGCTCATGTTCTCGATGAGAAGAGGAACAGACTTCACTGTGATAAAGCAGAGAAGCTACTTTTCATCAAGAAAAACCTGCCACTTTACCTCAAGAAGTAGAATGTGCTTGTCTAGTGTTTAAATATTTATGATCCACTTTGCACATCTGCAATTCTTGGTGCATTTGTTGTTGTTAAAGTTCTACGGTTAACATATGGGCTATGGCGGTCTTTGTTTTGATACACTATTATGTTGAAGGCCTACAGAGAAATATTGTTGTATCTTTAAGCAGTTGCACTTGTTCTGAATGCGCTTTCTTGTAGTAGTCGTACAGAGAAAAATTTTAAATGTACTTGACCTAAATGCACTTTGTTTTTATGAGAGAACATTTCATTTTAAAACCTTTCTGCAGGCCAGTAGGCCTGTACATTATTATTTAATGTACACATGAGTGGGGTCAAGTTAAACATTTTAGTTTGAATTTTATTTTATACTGTGCAATGTGCTAAATAAATATTTCCATAATTTGTAATTGATTTCTTCTTTGAAACTTTAATATTAATTTATGCAATTGCAATGCCTTGATTTTAGTAAAGTTAGTACACAGTCATAGCCATAAATGCAATGGTACTAATAATTGGCATAATTTCTTTCGGTGTTTCGGTTTTCGGCCTTGGTTTCCTCTTTTTCGGTTTTCGGTTTCGGCCAAGAATTTTCATTTCGGTGCATCCCTAATGAATACCCACATTTCTGACACAATACCATGGTGCAGTTAGTGCTACTACAGTAAATCCATGGTAAATGATGGCGATTCGTAGATTAAAAAGTCTTCTGACTGTGTCGTTGCGCACAGTGTTTCTGCTGTTTGTCAGCGCTGTTTCATCTGACTTTAGTTTTTGTTTTCCTCGCTGAATTCAGTGCTTCACACTGGATCTCACAGCGCTGTTCAGTGGTCACATGACCGAGACTCATCAGTTTGAACTTTAATCCGAGCGGATAAACGCTTCGAGTGGCGCGCTCCAAATGACTAGCGCTTTTTCATTCCGCCTTTGCCGCAAACATTATATCGAAGATTTATCGAACCCTTGTTATCGTTTATATTTATATCGTTCGATAATTATCTTTATCGATTTATCGCCCAGCCCCAAGTCACGCCCATGAACCGTTGGCTGAATGTTTGATGCATATCGCACACAAAATTGGAAACACTTCAAGAGTTTTGAAGTCGTCATCGGATTGGTTGAATTCTACAGGATTCCCAGATGTGTGTGTCGCATTCTTTGACGTTCTGCCTGGAAACAAAGATGCCGTGATGCCAAAACCCCTCATGGAAGAAGAAATCTGTCGTGTTTACAACTGTGACAATGAGCGCTTATTTTCAAAATTTTGTGAAATATTTAAAGTTCGCGCCATAGAATCTTTAAAATATGTCCAAGAGTTTTACACACTGGTCTGTTCTTATGACGCGGCACAAAAAAAAAAAATTTTTTTTAAATCTCTACCGGTTGACAAATTTCTACTGGTTAATCGTGTCTACCAGTATATCACCCACCCCTATGTCTTTGAAATAAAAGGTTTCTGTTATGTGCCGACATGTGAATACACAAGCTGGTTAAAAATAAAGTGCAATGCACTAGATTTTTTTTTTAATTTTTCAGAAGAAAATGTGACAAATTCCCATGCAAAACGTGTGTTTTTAGCACTTTTCCAGAACAAGAACACACTGAAGAGCTCAGTTTACCTCCACTTTGTCTCGAGCATCTTGTTGAGCATCTCGCAGTTGTCTAGATTTGTCTCCACAGGTCTCTCTCTTAGAGGACAACTAGAGGAGGGAATCACACCATCTTTAAATGATCAGCAACAAAACATTCTACAGTGTTAATGCAAATGTATTTACTGTTTGATAGTGTGTATTGATGCGTGTACCTCGTCCAGTTTGGCCCGGGTCTCGTTGAGCTCCTGGTTGTAGATGGTGTACTCTAGAGCTCTTCTCATTTTGTCCCACTTCTGGTACTGAGCCAGTTCCTCTTTCTCATCCTCCAGAGTGTGCAGACGCTCCTCGATGTACTTTAGCAGCTCATTAATCTTCTCTCGCTTGCCCTCTGTACACACACGCACAAGAACAAACCGCACATCACAAACCTTTGACCATAAAAAAAACAACAGTAAAGCATCTACTGCAGTGTTGCCTGCACTGATTTAGCGATTCATTAAAGTGCTTTGGTTTCACAAAATAACACAAGGACAACCAGTTTTCTTATTCGATAGGCTATATTTCCAGATTGGAAATGATAAATGGTATTTTCACTTTGATGATGACACATTTGAATAGAAACACATCAGTGAAGGGTCTACCTGTTTCCTTCATGAGCGAGATACTCTCCTCTTTGCGCTCATCGTAGACTCTGGTGCCGGCCACCTCTCTGAGCAGCTTCAGACGCTGAGAGTCAGGCGCTGTTGCCATCTGATTGATCTATTTTCATGTTTCGTACAGTAAAATGAGTGTAACAAAGTGAGCAAACTCATTTAGAATGTGTAGCAGCAACAGCATTAGCACCACTTTACTCCCAAGAGCCACGTTCTTGTTTGTAAACGAGCATTAAATGTTAAAGGGTAGTCACCCAAAAATGAAAAGTCATCATTCATTACTCCTACTCACCCTCATGTAGTTTCAACCCGTAAGACCCTTCATGGTTCTCTTCGTAACACAAATTAAAGATATTTTTTATGGAAGTGTAGCTGTCTACCTGCAATAGACAGCAACGCCACTGAATGTTCCCCATCCAGAAACGACTTTATTCACAATTCGTCCTCTCCAATCCCCTGGTCCATTTTGGAGACTATCAAGCTGGACGTAAACAGCGTTGCTACTTCCGTGTCAGCTGTCCACGCCGAATCTGTTCCCTACGTGTTGTATTTGATCTGCACGGAACAGCGTATATCCGTGTGACGCAGCTGACACAGAACAGCATACGCCGTTTACATCCAGCTGATATTCTCCAAAATGGCACTACATGGTGACTTTGAGGAGATGAATTGTTGAATAAAGTCATAATTTTTTTTTTTTCGCACAAAATTATTCTCATAGTTTCGTAAAATTACGGTGGAACCCCTGATGTCACATGGACTATTTTACAGATCTCTTTGCTACGTTTCTGGACTTGGGAACATTTCAGTTGCGTTGCTGTGTATGGATGGTCAGAAAGCTCTCAGATATCCTCAAAAATTTTTTAATTTGTGTTCTGAAGATGAACGAAGATCTTACTGGTTTGGAACGATGTGAGGGTGAGTAATTAACGACAGAATTTTCATTTTTGGGTGAACTATCCCTTTAATGAAAGAGATGCTGTTGTTTGCTACAGTCCCAGAGGGCTGGAAAACACTGTTTTAGCTGCAGTTTAAAGGGGAAGTTCACCCAGAAATGAAAATCCTGTCATAATTTACTCACCATCCAAACCTGTATGAGTTTCATTCTTCTATTGAACACAAAAGAAGATATTTTGAAGAATGCAGATAACCATGTTATGGAAGTCAATGGCTACCGTCAAACTGTTTGGTTACCAAAATTCTTCAAAATATCTTATTTTATGTTCAACAGAAGAAAGAAACTCATACAAGTCTGGAATAACGTGACGGTGAGTAAATGACAACAATTTTCATTTTTAGACAAACTATTCCTTTAAGTGATAACAGGTTTTAAATAAAATCATGAATAACTGTAAACACCCATTAAACATTTGTCCCATGTCAGGGGACACTAGCGTACCTTTCCCTGCTTGACAATGTAGTAAGGGTTGCTGCGGGAGAAACCAGCGCTCTCTAACAGGTTCATCACGTCGTTCTTACTGAAGCACACAGAACACAACTCATTTGTCTACAGCTCTAAGAGGTCAAAGCTCTTCTGATATGTTGCGGTGTTACAAGAACTAAACTTACGTGACCATCTTTTTGTCCAAGAAGTACTGGTCTTTCTTTGCTCCGATGACACGGCGCAGAGACACCTCCTCTTTATCAATCTGAGGGCAATGAGGTCTTGTTACTCGCCTGCCTTTACTTTAGTGCGCTTCTCAAAATTTACGATACATTTCTTACCGGCAGCCTGTTGTCCGAGTTGTCGAATATAATTTCCACAAAGGCTGAAATGACTCGAGGACCAGTGCCTTCCTGAAAAATGCATGAAAGTACATAGTTTAGCAGAGTTAGTGAAAACATTTTGATATACAAAATTAATAAATACAATTAAAAATAAGAAATAATCAAGGAAAATACATAAATGTTGGATAAAAAAAAATCTATAAATAACACAATGTTTTTTTTTTCTTTGTTGTTGTTGTTTTGTTTTCCTAAATTATTGAAGTAAAATATATATTTAAAAAAACCAAAATAAAATAGAATAAAATAACTCACGTGAAGCAGAGCCAGACGCTGCTCTGGCCGAAGATGACTGAACTCATCACTGAGTACAAACTGTATGGCTGATGGGGAATAAAAAGAATTGCTCATCAAACTATTCACCTGCACCTTTAGTGTTTTGATGTATTAAATTAATTAATGCGTTTAAAAAAAAAAGGTATATTTTACTTACCATAAAAGAAGTTACTCTTTCCTGATCCATTTCTTCCGACTGTGAAAAATGAAATGATAAAAAAAAGTTTTAAACTTATTTTTTAAATATTATTTTAGTACATTATTAGGTAAATGTTTACAGTTTTATTTACTTTACTTCCTTACAGGTCTTATTTTTATGTAACAGGCTGGTTGTAAAAATCATTTCACTGCATGTCATATATGGTTATGTATGTGACAAATAAAATGTAGTTATATACACATTTATACACGCATTACAAAAATATTAAATATCTAAAGCCTGGGATACACTGCACGATTTTAGCAATCCTATAAGATCATTACTTTATCACACTGTGCGACATGGATCGTTTAAACTTGGGTACGACAAGCATGTAGACTATACGACGGCTGCGACACACGTTAGCACAACATCAGCATGCACTAGTGGTAAACAATCCCGGGACATCAGATGGATCGCGCTTTGCCGTTGTGCTTTTCATGTGTGCTGAAAAAATAAGAGCGCGGGCGGAAGAGGGCATCTGTACCCGCTCATGTCTCGGAAAAGAGGACAACTGGGACATGCCGTTTTTGCACAGGGAGCTGGCAGTGCAGTTCCTTCCGCGATCTCCTTCCCTGTATTGTCCCTTTTTCGGTGCTGTATGATAGCAGCTAGAGTCTCAACACAGCGTACACCATGCCCTCTGCTCTGCCACATACTCAAGCAAGACTCTTTTCTTTATGGGTACCCACGAACCGTATTCCTTCTACTTTTTTCCTCCATGGGCTTGAATTGTAGCCCGCTGGTCGCGTGGATCATACGTCATTTCATGTTGCAATTCATTGGCGGCGGAGTAGAACTCAGGTCTTTGCAGAGAACACACTGTGAGATGATCATGCTGTATTTCTGACACTGTCAGAAAACTATCGTAAGCTATCTTTGGTCGCAAGACCGGGAAAACGCCAGTCTTTGAACCTCTCTCACTGTACGACATAGGACCAGTGATTAAGAGCCACGATCACAGAAATCGCCACGATCATTTCATGATGCCAATATTTCGTCTGGGACAGCCAAAAATCATGCAGTGTATCCCGGGCTCAAGGCAAATCTGTTTTACGGTCTGATTTTAAATACATATTAAAAAATATATTACATTTTGTTGTTTTATTTATTTATTGATTTACCTATTTTACATATTTCTGCTGTGATGACAATGTCACATGCCAAGAGTGGGGCAGTCTTACCTATAACATTGTGTTTGGAGCTGAAGGGATCCACCACAGTCTGATCTCTGTAGCTACGAAACCCCTGAATAATCACCTGAAAGACACATTTCACAAAATATTACATGCAACGTCAAGATCATGTTATGCAACCTGTCAGAAAGCGTTTCATACAAATATGAAACAACGAGCTTAAACAAAAGTATAGCCCAAACAAAAACGTACAGAGACATATCTGTGCATATTAAAAAAAGCACATTATGGTATTATCATTTACATAATACAAAACGCCGCATTAGTATTTACATAAGAACCAGCTATAATTGTATTTTCTACTCGTAGTTTGCTCACATCTGGACAGCAGCAGCAAACAAAAGTTCATTTCAGTAGTAACGGTTTAATATAAATGTTGCATAATAAATTTGATTGCAATGTTTTGACAGCTAATGCTAAAGCTAATGCTAACTTCATTGAAGGCCATGCACTCGCCAAAACTTACAAACAAGCACGCTCAAGATTAAGAGCAATGCGTTTTAGTGCACATCTGGCAGTTAGAATATGTAAATAAGTAGTTGAACCGCATAATTCAACATATGAATCATAATTTTACACGCAGCGCGTGGGTCGCATCTCAGTCACTTAACGTACCTGTTTAATGTACATGGCGGCTTATGCACAAAACTCTCCTCAGAAACCAGCCGAATTAAACACCCTCCTCCTCAGAGAGAAGAAGGGTTTAAGAGAAGATAAATATGCCTGCACACCGGATAAATGTGTCCGATATTTACTCCTCTGGACTATCAGATTTTATTTTCCCTCCCTTCACGAAACAGACATAACAGTCAAAATGGCGACAGAGGCGGGACGAACGGACGAGTCTACTTGACTTTTTAGGGGGACTTATAATTATTGTTTATTATAAATGTTTAAAGGAATAGTAATGGAGCGCAGAAACTTCATATTTCAAGATAACTTAATTATATGTGTTAATAATTAAATGAGCTCCTTGCTGTTTCATTAGTTTCACATCCATTTGTCTGTAACCCTACCCCTATTTCTGTAAACTTAGTTTAGTCCGTCGAGGTAGAGATTGGGCGCCAAGACAGCTGCTCTGCAGAATACAAACACTTGAGCTAAAGCGCATGTTATGCTCATTCATCATTTTACCTCCTTTCACGTTTCTTTCTTTCTTGCTATTGAGACAGTATATAGACTAAATAGAGTATATGGATACTTTCACACTTAAACCTTCTGCATAACTGAACAGTGTTCTGTACGTTACTCTGAAAAAATAATGAACTAGCTACTAATTTCATGTTCAACCGTGTAATTAGGTTACTATACTAATTACTCTCTCTGAAAGTATTTCATTACTTTTTACTAATTACTTTCTAAATCCTATATCATCCTTGACCAGTTAAACATACAAGGCATGAAACTGCTCTTTTAATTCTTTCAAATAAATAATAGAAAACTGCAGACATAATTCTTGAACTGACTGAAGTATGGGGGCAATTTTACATTAAGAACATGCATTTTTTGGTTAAATTCCCTATTGTTTTATATAGAATTGTACAGTATTTCAAGCAAGTTCATCAAACAGTTTTTTTTTTTTTTTCAACTGCTTACACACAAAATCTTTACTTGTCACACATTTTCTGAAACCTGACACTCAAACAGCAGAACCACACACCAAATCTGCAAAACCATACGCTAATTATCGGTCTTTGACTCAGTTTTCAATTTTATAAATCACTTTTTTAAAAACACAACACACAATTCTCACACAAATATCTAACAGGAAGTATCTTGATTTCCTTTTTCAAACACAACCAGTCAAAATGCCACACTAAATTCATCAGCGCCTCACACTAACTCCTCACATGTGCAAACACTCATTGCTTTACTTAACACCAACCAATCATGGCTTTAGAACAGGCCTATAAATAGGCCCAGGTCAAGTTATAGGTTTGACCATGGATTCCAACCAGACAGACAGAGTCAGGAGCGTTTATAGTGAGAGCCCGGAGAAGAGGAGGAGGACCAGGAAACACAAGAAATTGGTTCTCTGATGAATTAGGGCTACTATCATTGATCTGTGTCACTATGGTCTAACAATGAAGTGGCTGGACGAGAGTCCATCGATTTACCGTGGTGGGTATGATTGAAACTTTAGAATCGACAGGTATGTAACAACTTTACTGTAGTAGAGTTCTATGAACACATAATAGCTCATTTCGCATAACATGCGTATACTATATACTATTTAGCACCCTGAATCCATGTCCTGTGTTGCACCCGTGCACAATCGGTCACAGAATTGTGCTCTATTTTGATTCCTATCCTGCCATTTTTCATCTTTACTGTACAAAGCAATACATTACGAAACAAAACTGGCAGCTTATTATCAGACATATCCATAAGTTTACCGACATTTCTGTTAAAACCCCTAAACCCAAAACACAATGAAGCCCAAATTCAAATACAGGTAAAACACCGTAAAAAAATAATACAGATTCAAAAATACTTCCTTCAATTAATATGAGTATTGTGCCCTACTTTACGGATTTCGTTTGGTGCTCTGTTTTTCATATCTGCACTTTATTTTCCTTCGCACTCTACTTTTTTTTTTATCTGCCATTTTTTCCTATTTCTCTGCCCTGGTTTCTATGTCCGTACTTAGTTTTCGCTGTTCACACAGGTCACAGTGAGAGCATCAGCTCCTTCCGGAATCCGCTGGAGGGCCTATGCGTTCCTTGACTTTATGACGTGATCAAGGCATCCTCCACCGATCATGTCCATGCAGATCCTCAGAAATGCAGACACCAGAGTCGCCGATGGCCCCCCCTCGCCACCCTGCTGCAACAAATCAACACCTAACCCTTAGGAAACAAAAAAAAGAAAAGATGGTCAAAAAACTCATTCCTAGACTGTAGGCCACGATGAGTATTATATACGCTAAGACTTTCTTATTCTTAGATATAAAAGTGGGAGGTGTGTTGTGTGTATGTGTGTGTGTGTTGTCAGAGCCCTTACTCGTCGCTTATCCAGGGCCTTGTCAATTAATTTTGCAGCTGGCATGAAGTACTTGCTGATGTCAGAACAGTGTCTGTCCGTTGTAGGCAAGCTGTAATAATTGATGTGTAAGCCTCTGTAATATCTGGACCCTGTATTGACCGTTTCTACTATGTCTTCAACATAAGACGTTCCCAAGAAGTAGTTCAAGTCCTTTTTGGGCGCTGCAGCATTCAGGATGTGAGTGATGCACATCTCCTGCAGCACATCTCGGTCTGTTGCGGTCTCTCTGCACAAGAACACAACAGCCTAGGTTAGTCTTTCATAAAAATGATTTACCTTGTAGAATAAATGACAGAACAATGAGAGAAATACGATTGTGTTGCAGACTTACTCGTCTCCGATGAAGACCCTGGGCCAGACATTAGTGACATGTCTTTGTTTGAGTAGTGGACACTGCTTCAAACGAACCTCTAGTTGGAACACGTTTAAAGGGACGTAGTTTTCCAAACTTGAAAGTTCAGATAACACTTTAGATTCTACGCCCAAATCCTCTGGAGTAGCCAGATCCCATTCAGGGTGTGGCCCAGGAACACTTGGACCCAGGACGTACAATTCCACTGAATCAAATAGATCCTCTTCAAAGTCTGGCTCAGGGACACTTGAACCCGGGCCGTATAATTCCATCGAATCAGCCATATCCCATTCACATTCAGGAGGGTCATCCAGATCCTCCTCAGGGTCCGGCTCAGGAACGCTTGGACCTGGGGCGTACAGTTCCACTGCATCAACCAGATCCCATTTAGGTTCAGGAGGAGCAACCAGATCCTCCCCAGGTTCTGGTTCAGGAACATTCACGTCCATCTCAGGCCATGCTGAGACCCCAACAGGCTTCGGTCTGTCGTTCTGGAGGAAGGTACTAGTTTTCTTTATATTCCGCACTGTAGCATATTCTACTCTCTTGGTCACAACGAAGCCATGAACTTTCTTAATCTTTGTGGCTTTGGCACTTTCTGACAAAAGAAGAAAAACAAATAATGCGCCATTAGAAACATCTCTCACCAGATTAAACGTGTATTTAGTCCAAATTGTAAGAAGACATTTCTATTTGCATCTCTTCACCTTTTGGGCTGGCATATGATTCCTCTGGATCAACCAGATCCAGTTTAGGTTCAGAAGGAACAACAAGATCCACTTCAGGTTCAGGGATACACGATTGCTCGGTATCGACCAGATTCAATTCAGGTTCTGGCTTGGGAGCACTTGGATCTGGGACACAAGATACCTCTGGATCAAGAAGATCCACTTCAGGTTCTGGCTTGGGAGCACTTAGATCCGGGACAAACGATTCCTCTGGATCAAGAAGATCCACTTCAGGTTGCCCAGCAGGTTTCGGCATTTTACTCTGGAAAACTGCACGAATTTGCTGGAAGATTGCCCTCATTTTCTTGGTCATCCCTCCAGCAGTGCGTCCTGAAAAAAGAAGAAAACAAACTAGATTATGATACAAACTTGACCAAAGCCTCGTCTGAAAGTTTAAAATAACTTTTAAAAGCTTGAAGTTTGGAAGACAATTCAAACCCCATTAAACCTCATCTGACTGCTAAGAAACCACAGTTAAAAACCAATTAGACCTTTACAAACAACTACGGGTCCTCTGCTAGTTGTTGCTAGCATGTATCCAACAATTTTTTAGCAGATAGACAGATAGATAGAGTGGATATACTCTAAACAAGTCATTACTGTCAAAAGTTTTCACCCCCTGAATGGAAATCTATCAGCGTTTGGAAGTCGGCTACAGGAATTCCATAAGTCAGATAAGTTAGAAAAGATATAGCCTAGCAACAAAATTCAGATCAGCCTAAAGGTCACTGCCAAATTTGGTGGTTGTAGCTTAAGAGCTCAAGGAGGTGCAGGAAAACAGTATAAGGTCTTTGTCAAGCCAACATAATGATTCACTATTAGAAACATCTCTAACCACACAAATAAACATGAAAAAGACATATGCATGTCTTCACCTGTTGAACTGTTCTCAGCATCCAGGCCACCCTGATCATTGGCCTCTTCCACTGAAGGTCCTGCAGGGTCGCTCAGATCTTCAGACAACAGCGTAGGGCTCTTCGGCTCCGAGATGCCGTCATTCCTGTTCATCTCCAGCTGCAAATCTTTCACTTCACAGACTGAGATGCCGTCACTGGCATCAACCTCCAGCTGCACACGCATCTCTCCTGGACTGCAGTAACTGACTGAGGCATGATCCCCTGTTACAACCTCCAGCTGCACATCTAACTCTTGAGATGCACTGCAGCCGATAAGGTCGTAGATGGCATGGGTGATCTCAAACTCCAACTGCACATCTTTATCATCTGATGCCGAGAAGCTGTCACCGGAGTAAAAGGCGTCATTGACGTAAACCTCCAGAAGCACCTCCCTCACGTCGGTGGACATTGTGTCTGTGGTTCTCATACTGACAGATAAGTAATCTGTATCTGATAATGTCAGTTTAAACTGTTACGTTATCTGATACACACTGTCTGTACAGATCGAATATATCTCGATCTATAAGGACCGGCGTTTGTACAAGTGTTGCTAGGTCTGTATTCGCCGGACTTTGACTCAAACTCGGGTCTCTGCTGCGAATATCCCTCAACAACAGAGATTCTGCCAGCGCGAGGCCTTTTACACAGACTGAGTCTGTGACGTCATAAAACAGTGGCGCGTCTTGTTGTCGTTCCACAGTTGCCATGGAAACGGATTGTTTACCAACAGCAGCGTTTTCTCTGATTGGCTCATTATCTCAGAAAATAAATAATTAAACACTAGCGTTTTTTAATAGCGGTTTTCAACTATATTTCATATCGCGTTTATGTCAGCGTTTGCTGCGATCCATCTCCAGCGCCACAGCATGAAAAAAAAATCGCATTTACTAGGCTTGTGAATGATTACGATGATTCACGAACAAATGACTCATTTGAACAGCTTCTTTTCATGATTCATTTTTTTATCACATTAAAAGTTTGAATCTGATGAATCAGTCGGACGAATCCTTCACCGAATGAACTTCTCACATAGGCTACTGTAAGTACAGCGATGTCCGTTTAGAAATTAATCCATTTTTTGTGTACCGAAGACTCAATTTCTGACTAGCTTTACCTTGGGACTGATTTGTTCGATACCAAATATATTTTAAAATAAAGTTTTTTAATGATTGTCAATCATTTTTGTTCAAAGTAATTAAATGTAACAGTTTTTAATAAACCTAAATGCACAATGCGTTTTTGATGTTGATCTTGAACGCAGCTGCGCGCGCACACTCACACCACACACACACCACAGTATTCTCCATCTCAAGTGATCCTTATTGAATCTTCTGTTCAAGACAGTATTGTGTGACTGTTTATAGTGGATCCTTCATATTTAACGTCACGTGATAAACTTACAGCATCCATCAAGCGCAATGCAACAAAAACTCAGACCAAACATGCATTGAAACATCTTTTACAAGCCAACTGCAAATGTTTTATTGAAAGCATGTTTTATTGCTAACATTTTCTTATTCTATCTGTCTTTTTCTGGTATGTGTACAGTGCTAGACTAACTGCACTTGTTACATCCTTGTACCTGTTTCCTTCCCAGTGGCTTGAAATTGCTCTATTGCTCTTCCTTATTGTAAGTCGCTTGGATAAAAGCGTCGCTAATGATTGAATGTAAATGTTAAACGAAAGCATAATCTATTAAATGCAATTAACCAACCATCTAATACCATTAATATGAATATGTAGGCTAAATATACATGTGTTATTTTATTATTTTTTTCTGGCTTGTTTTGTGTTGATTAGCTTTGGCTAGAGAGTATTACAATTCTTAATTTTTGTTATGTGTCATTAAAATGTCTACAAATGATCCTAGTGGCGAACCACTGAAATCTCGAAGGCTGCATTTAGCCACAGACACGAAGCCTCTACTGAAACCACTTAACTCTGGCCGTTTGATTTGGTTTGATAGAGGCTGATTCGAAACAAGTGACTCGCAAAGGTTCACGAAGCAGTGTTTCTAAAGCGCCCGTCACTGTCCCGTTCAGCTTTGGAGCATGAAAACACGCAAGGTCTAAGCTTTTTTAAAAGTTGAACTTCTTTGAACTTGCCGCGATTTTAGAACGCCGTGACTTGCGCGAGACTCGACAAACCGCGCGAGCGCAATAGAAATATACTTAAAATTACATTTAAGTATACTTGACTTATACTTGAAAAAGTTTAAATATATTTGAGCTATACTTGTGTTTCTAGAATCTGTGTTTTCATTGTTATACGGTAGGGGGTGTTAGTACACATCTTCTGTACAGAATTTCTAAAAAGCACAAGTGAAGAAGAAACCGAACAACAGATGCTTCCACATGTATTCTAGCACGATCATCAGACATAAAACAGCATGAAAACTGTGTAACGTTATGGAATAAATTGTTGACCAATGAAGAGGTAATAATGACTTTGGGGTGTTGATCGACTCTATCTAAGTTTTGATTATCATTCTGAATCCAATTCATAGTTTTTTTTTTCAGCTTTTTGTTCAAAATGTTGTTAATTTCTTTATTTTTTATTTATTTTTTAACTTATCCACATTCAAGTGTTAAAAAAAAGAATGCATGAAGCTAGAATATTTTTTTTTTGTTTACAAGCAGATACCCTGTTTTTTTTCTTTTGATGTTTTGTTTGTTCAGATATTCATGTAACAAAATAAATACAAATTAATACCTAAACAGGGACATAGCAGTATACTTAAAGTATGATGTAAAGTACACTTAAAGAAAACTTACGAATATACTTGCAATATAAAACTACTAAACTAGTAGTTTACTTCAAAGTGTACTAAAAATGCTACTATAAGTATTTCATTAGTAAACTATCAGTTTGCCTTTAAGTTCACTTTTAGTATAGTTGCAGCACAAACTAAACATTTTGATGTAAACTAGTTGTGTACTCAACGTTTACTACTGTTATACTTAAAGTATACTTTTATATACTAGAAAGAGGGCCAATTTAGTCCAAATGAGTATTGAAGTAGTACACTTACAAGTATGCTACTAGTACACTGATATTTGTATACTTACTACATAAAGTATACTTAAAAATATATTTGAACTTTACTTAAGTATACTTAATATAAACTTGAAGTATACTACTTTTGGTAAGGTACCATAAAAATATAAAATAACTGACCACAAATTAATGTTTTATACAACACTTTTATTGGCACGTCAGCTGTCCATTACCCATAAATCAACCCCCATATGACCGGGGGGGGGGGGGGGGCACGTACCCCAAATTCTGGGTTGCATCACATTTTAGAAGGTAACAGCTTTTACGGTCTATTTTGAAAAATAAAATAAATAATAATAATAAAAAAAGACTTTCAGGCCATTTGTGCAAAGTGCCATGTAATGCATCCCTTCACTTCTGCAGCTGGTTGTTTTTAGACTTTGATATACTCTTGTGTTGATCTCCTCTCCTCAGTCACTCACTGAATTTCTCCTCCCACTCCAAATTATATTCCTTCATTCTCCGCTCACTTTCTTTCTCCGTCTCTCTGACCCCTGATGCCTCCTGCTTTCACCAGAAACTCCCGTCAGGACTGACTTTGACCAGTTCTTCGGCGTCAATGCCGCAGTGTGTTTATTTAACTTGCTCCGTTAATTTTGCGTTGCAGAAACATGCCAAGTCGGGTCAGCATTGCGATTTTGCGGTTCATTTGTGTTTTCTTTCTGGCTGCGAGCCACGTCAAGAGCTCTGAACGGGACTACCTCTTTCCAGACACAGAACAAGGTTTGTGTTTCCATGAAAAAGAATCATGCAGTTGTGTTCATATCTTATTCACAACATTTAGGTTGTTTTATCCACTAAAGGAGCTGGTAAGTCCCTCTGATATGCCAAGTGTTTCACTGAGGCGAGCCGGTGTTCTGACGATTTCATGTGGTTTGAGGCTTTTTCCCCTACCCTTACCCTAAACTTACCCTTAAAACAATACAAATATAGTTTTGGTAGCACAATCTGATAGGTAGCATATTTAGTCGGTACACCTGTTAGCTGCAATCCATGTTTCTGATTTCTGAACATCTACGCAAGCGCACTCGTAATACGCATTTAACCCTTGATGCGTGGATGGTCCGATTTCAAAGGCAAAGTCTAAGGAATCTGTGTATCATTCGATCATTCGGTTTTTTTTTTTAATATTGAAAGTAGAAAAATGAGAAAGCGGCTCCTTTTTCGTTTTTTCGTTTTGTTCCAAAAGACAAAAAACGAGAATTCAGCTTAAATTTTCGTTTTTAGTTCATGGGTGGAAAAATGAATAAATTAGTTTGAATATTCGATTTCTACATGTGGGCGGGAGTTAAACACCCCTTTCTGCTGATTGGTCAGCCGAAGATCAAACGTGCCGTCATCAGTTCTTCCGCAGTATCCCGCAGCAGAATAATAGTCCTCTGCTGCTGCAGTTGTATGGATCCTTAACACATTTATTGCAACTACATTTCATCTTTTTCATCAAACAACAGGCTTATGAATAGCTCGACACAACTCATACCGGGGCACAGTCTAGACAGGGCTTTCTTCCCAAAAACCTAGAAACGATAATTCAAGCTTAATTTTCATGGGTGGAAAATGAATAAACATCTGATATTTGATTTCTTTCTACATGTGTCGGGAATTAAAACGCCCCTTCTGCTGATTGTCAGCTGGAATATCAAACCGTGGCCGCATTTTATTGCAACTACATTTAATCTTTTTTTCATCAAAAAAACAGTCAAATGAATAGCTCGACACAACTCATACCGGGGCATTGTC
>JADLZN010007225.1:0-142500 GCA_018155175.1 Sinocyclocheilus anophthalmus
CTATGCTGAGAATGTAACTACAGTAACAGTTACACTAGATATCAAACAGACAACCTACTAAGCTTCCTTCTGATATTTTGTGCATGCTGACCTTTCCCTGGCACTGTTTGGCTGCTCCCTTGTGTACGGGCCAGCCTAGGAAAGGTTACACCCTCATGGTTAAGCCTGACAGCTACTGTGGTTGCTCCCTGCACTCCAAGAGCAAATTTCATGCAGCTTTTTCCCCTCCAGCTTTCCCAAAGGGCAGAAGTCCTTGTGGAGCAGCAGCCGAGGAGGTCCCACTATGGTCTGGAGGCCCTTAACCTTCTGGAATAGCCCGTTCATGTCAACAGCTGCATGCGGTCCAGGCATGCGCAAAAACTGGCTGTGTGCATGGAGGACACTGCAATGCCACAGAATAGGCTTCAGATCAAGGCAAACAGCCACGGAGGTTGTATAAGGAGCTATTTTAAGGTGTGGCAAACTGAAATGAAAGTGAAACACCGTAAACAAGTTGTAAAACTGAACAATCCAGATAGTGCAGGTGCTTTGACCTGATCTGATGTTCCCAAGCTGAGCAATTAGTCAGTAAAGGCCTGAAATCTCCTGGACAACACAAACATGTGATTGTGATGTTGACAACTGAGGATAAAAGGGGAAAGATGCAACACCAGATGGAATTGTTAACACAAACCCAGCGAATGCCCTTTATGATGCTAAAGTTAATGTGCTCATGATCGATTGGTCAATCAACATTACACACACAACAGAGCGTGCACATGCAGCCAAGGACTTTACAGATTCATTTTCTCCACAGGGATTTCAAACGATTCCTCAATAAAAAGTTCAGGCCATGAACCATCAAGCTCCGAGATGAATCAAATTACAAACTGTGATGTGCAACAAAACTATTTGAGGAGGTACAAGTTTTACAAGAGTTACAAATGATGCAGTCGAATCAAAAACTATGACTGTATGAAAAGTATAACTAATGGCGCTTTCCACTGCATGGTACGGCACGGTACGTTTCACTTTTTGGGGTTTTCCACTGGGTACAGTACCTTGTACCTGGTACTTTTTTTAGTACCACCTCGGTTGGGGTTCCAAGTGAACCGTACCGTTACCAAAACGTGACGTGTAAACTCTGCTGATCACGGATTGGCCGGAGAAAATCGTCACTGAATTTGCGACACAAGCACAAAAGAAACGCTAGATTTAAATCGGCACAGCCAGGGAAGGATCGAACGCAACTGTTTGGAACGAGTGCACCTTTTCGTAACAACCAAAAAGTTTTGTTGTCTGTTGCGGTAGAACAGACGTTCCTCTCCTTGATAGCAGAGGAGCGGATCCAGCGAGAGCTTGATGGGGGCGACGCAGAATGAAAACGTTTTTGTAGGAGTCGTGGTAGTAGAGGCGGCGCAACTATAACGACATGTGAATAATCCCGCCCACTCTAAAGCGGTACTGAACTGCAGTGGAAACGCAAACCGTGCCGTGCAGTGCCGTACTGAGCCGTGCCGAGTTGAGTCGTACCACGCAGTGGAAAAGCTTTTTTAGTTTTTGGTTTCACTAACGGGCCATTATATGTTTTTCTACTTTCAGTAAAGTAACTGAAATGTAACTAGAAAGTAACTGTGCAAATAACTGCGTAAACTGAAAAAAGTAACTGTAAAGCAAACTGATATTATTTAAGTATGTTGTACTGCTGTCTGGTGAGATTTGTATGCTTTAATTAATGCAAGGTACAGTACAAACTCTGAATCCTTCACAATACTGTGCATCAAAAACTATTCAACAGTCATATTTATAGTTTATATTTTAATAGAAAACAGGTCAGTTTTGGAGTCTATTTCAACTTTGTTTCAGCTTGAGCTGAATTTAAAACTGCTAGTAAATTTCACAAACAATTACAAATAAACAGAAAGCAATGCACTGAATTAAACCTGAAATTTTTAAGTAGAAAAATTGAAAAAAAAAAATCTTTAATTATGTTTATCTTATTTACAAAGTAGGGTTACACTTTATTTTAAGGTGTCCTTGTTACAGTGTAATTATATATTTAAGTACTGAGTAATATTAATTAACTACATGTACTTACTATATGGTTAGGGTTAGGATTAGGGTTACTTGCATGTATTTTTGCTTTTATTATAATATTAAGTACAAGTAACTTGTGTAACAAGGACACCGTAAAATAAAGTGTTACCCAACGTAGTTTGAAAGTGTCACCCATTTATTCTGTAATTTGCTATGCTTCATGGGAGTGGATGGTTGCTGTTGAAATCTGAACACATTTTTCAGGTCTCTAGATAACTATATATGATCACTGAACAATCTCATGCTCTCTATTGCTCAGTACTGTACATTACTCCATATGTATTCGACCATGAAATCTTCACCACACCCCTCTCTCATTCCTGGTGTCATCTTTACTTCCTTCTCATCGCCTCTTATTCTAAATGTCACTTGCTTCTACAGTTTCACCCTGTTTCCATCAGAGCCAAAACCTTGAATGGAGAGTAAACACCGAATGTTAAACGTCAAGAGAAGCATCACAAGGTCAAAACTCATGAACTGACTCCTGAAACAAAAGAGTAGGAAAATCAACAAACTATCAAGAAGACACAGAAAGCTGACTGTAGTGTTGACTGAATAAATAAGGAACAACCAGCTATTTTCCACACGTGATCTCGGACCCGCCAATGACCTCTGCGGGATCCTTAAGTAATGAAGCGTCCCTTTAAAAGGCTAAATGGACGTGTCATCAGCCTCAACGCGAAACACGAGAATCCTATTACATCCGTAGTGGGAGGATAAAAGACAAAGGCATCCACTCCCGTCCTCTAGCAGTACTAACGAAAGAAAACACTGATTAAACATAGATGAGACCATATCCACAACATAACAGACACAACAGCAGTCAATGTCGCCACTCTGGACCCAAGGACAGAGAGTGCTGGGTTGAGGTGAAAAGTGAGCAACAACTTCAGGACGGCAAAGTAAAACCTGCATACAATTGATATTTTAAGATTAACAAAGATCCAAAGGTTATGACATACTTGCTTTTGATCATTTCTTAAACGGAAGATACAAAACATTTTGGTTGCCTCACATGTTGGCAAGACTCGGCAGATATGGTGCATGTGTGGACGTCAGAAGTACCACTGCTACCAAGTGCGAGTCCTTTTGTTATCCTGAATTTAACCTTTCATCTCTATTTTACTTTTGTCAAATGTGTTTAAACAGCTGCACTATAGAATTCTCCGTTTTTAAATTTCTATTTAGTTTCACTACATGACTGTTCATTTATCTTGCAGTTTAATGATTAATCTTTTTTTTAACAGTATATTCAGTTTCTATTTCAGTATTAGTATTTTAGGGCTTCCAAAGTTCATGTGTAAACTGATGTTATTTAAATGTTTTACAACATTACACGTCTCCAGGCAGCTTACCGAATGTGAGACATAAAATCATTTTACAATACAGTGCATAATAAACTATTCTGTGGTCACTTTTGTATTTTATATATCTTATATATATATAGAAAACAAGTTAGTTTTGGAGACAAAAATCTATTGTAGCTTAATGTCAGTTTTTCTAATGACTAGTTTTGTCTTATACCGTGTTAGACTTCACCTAAGGACTATGTATGCACTACACAGAGTACGTTACTTTATTTCATACTTTACATAGAGTGTACAGTGCGTCAATTTATATATATGCATGTAAAACTCATACATCACTTTCATTTGTTTTACAGTACAATAACACGAAAATGTGCATTTTGAACTTTTTTTTCAAAGCATAATCGAATGTTTAGGATCCGGTTTGATTCTCAACGGACGAACATGTCAGCAATTTTCTACTAAATGTAACGTTAGTCTCCCCGTGACTATTACTCATTGGCTAGGTCTAGTATTAGGTTAGTTGCACCGCTATCAGTTCAAAATCAGATCTCTCCGTATAATTAAATCGCTAACTAATCGAACGCTGAATGCGATTATCTTTATCTGATAATTTACATTCATTTCCTTATTTCCAATTGCTTTCCGTTTTGCTTCCCCTCAGTACCCGCGCCCTTGGGCCCTTTATGTGTAATTCCACTCCTAAATCCGTTATACCGACATAAAACCCAATAATCTAACTAAAGAAATACAGATGAATAATTACCTTCGTTTCTCTCTCTCACACACGCACCCACACACACACACACACACCACACACACACAACACACACACACATCACACACACACAACACACTCGGCCTAACGGTACCGACCTGACTGACACCGACTCAACCGTTAACGGCCTGAAGGATGAAACCACCTTCCTTCCTCGTTCTCTTTCCCTCATTTTCCTCTCATTCACAGGTTCGCCGGCATACAACAGCACACCGGGCCCGGCTGCGGCTCTCTGCCGCTCTCTGCTCACCTTGTAGGAGTCAGTAGCTAACAAGATGTTGAACTCCCGCGGCGCTGTGTGCTGCTCCATCTTCCCCTTGAAGTGACTGGAGTCGCGCGCTGCTGTCAGCTCTGTTGTTCCCTCTCCGCCACGCGGACTCTCAACCAACCCCCGTCGCTGAGGAGGGTGATGACGGAATCAGAATGGGCGGGACCGAATGGGGTGGACGGACCAATCAGGGGATAAGAGAACTTCGACGTAGGGGGCGAGGTGTGGCGCTTACAGGAAAGCGAACGGATGATCACACTCATGTGAAAAAATGGTCTAAAGCTAAGCCAAATTTTGAACATTTTATGAAAGAGATTAAACAATATGGTACCACATTAGACAAAATTAAGAACAAAAAAAGCTAGAAAGACCTATGAAGCTTTTTGTTACTTTAAATTGTTGTAATTTTACCCCTGGTTTGAATTGTTTCACTTTACATATTATGATTATTTATTTGTTTTTGTACTTGCTGTGAGTTGTATATGTTTGTACAAATCTTTGTATAATTTTTGCATAATTAAAAAAAAAAAAAAAAAAAAAAAGCGAATGGATGAAACAGAAAAGTCTTAGAGAATGTATAAATTATACTGATATTTGTTTTTTATT
Source organism: Sinocyclocheilus anophthalmus (assembly GCA_018155175.1). Lineage (NCBI taxonomy): Eukaryota > Metazoa > Chordata > Actinopteri > Cypriniformes > Cyprinidae > Sinocyclocheilus > Sinocyclocheilus anophthalmus. Next base: position 5,036 of record JADLZN010007225.1, read on the forward strand.
ACAAGTTCTTAATTTTAATGTTTTGCTTTAACGATTTTTTTTTTTTAAAGAATAGAAGTTTAAATTCTATCATTATGATGGGATTTTAAAAAAAAATCTTATTTAGCCCCTTTAGTTTGCATTTTATTTACAAGGGGTGCCATATAAATTCTTAATTGTATTTATCCTGTAATGCAGTTTATGATGATATTTTGAAAATACATTTATTGTTTTGAAATCGTTTTTGATTGTATTTGAACTTCTGTTATTTATTTTAAATGTTTTATTTGAGAATTTATTTTCAGGACACTACCATTGTTGAGGTAGTAGAAGATTAAATGTATAATTTTATGACAAGCATCCTCTTTCAAGAGTATATAATTTTATGATTTAATCATTTTGACTTATTTAATATGTAGTAAATATCACATTAATAAATAAAGATGGTCAAAGACAATAAAACTTTCTCTGGACTGTTGCCCCACCCAATGCAATTTAATTTTAAGTTTGTTTTAGTGACTGTCGTTTCAGTGGGATAGTCTTGGTTTATCGAAAAAGCTATAAGGTTTACAACTATATGTGACCCTGGACCACAATAAGGGTCCATTTTTTTAAATTGAGATATATATACATCATCTGAAAGCTGAATAAATACGCTTTCCATTGATGTATGGTTTGTTAGGATAGGACAATGTTTGGCTGAGATACAACTATTTAAAAATATGGAATCTGAGGGTGCAAAAAAAATCTTAAAGTTCTTAGCAACACATATTATTAATCAAAAAGTAAGTTTTGATATGTTTATGGTTGGAAATTTACAAAATATCTTAATGGAAAATGATATTTACTTAATATTCTAATGAATTTAGCATAAAAGAAAAATCAATCATTTCGACCCACACAATGTATTGTTGGCTACTGCTTCAAATATGCTCGTGCTACTTATGACTGCTTTTGTGCTCCAGGGTCTCATATAACTATAAAGCTACACACTTAACTACAAATCTCTGGGTCTGTGAGTGTCTCTTCAAAACTTTAAATTTAGTAAATAAAATGATTTATCAAGGTGTGTGTATGTCTTTAATGGGAAGGTCTGACCAATCCCTGGCTGAGCTGACAATGACGTCAAGACAAGGCCCACCGCCGCAATCTCAGCCAATCACAGGGCTGCTGTAGCCGCTCTCTGATTGGCTGTGCGAAAGGCACTGTAAGTGACGTCTGTTACTATTGGTTCTACAGATCAGTGCGTGCAGTTACTTATAATGGACAGAGGAGGAGCCAGAGGGGCAATTAAATATGAAGTTTTCTAATCTAGGATAAAAACACATTGACCTAAGTAATAAATGAGCAGTCTGCTGTTTTTGTTGGTTACAGACATGAAGTAATGCGTTTAGGAACTTCTGTCATGCGCTGCAATAGCAAGGAAACGCATGTGGAGTGTTATGCAATGATTCTGAAGTCTTACAATGTCATGCTTATATGGCTAAATTTATTTAACCTTTATTTACATTTTTTAAATAAATGAATTATAATTAATTAGTGATATATATATGATAATATTCCTAATCTTGCATATAAACGCATGGGGGCTATCTGTCTAAGAGATTTAAAATATTCTCACTACTGCCATTTCTATATACAAATACCTAACCTATCCCTAACCCATATTGTTAGATGACTGTATTCTAAATTATTACTGGGTCATATGATGCAATTTCAAGTTTTCCTTTCTCTTTGGAGTGTTACAAGCTGTTAAGATCCCTGAAGTTGCAAAGACTACAGTCTCAAAACCAAAGAGATATTCTTATCAAAGTTAAGACTCTGCCACGCCCCCAAAACGGCTCGTTCTAACACACCCCCACAAATCTACCTCACTATGTGAAATTTGCATAATGCGGCCCAAATGTTCAGGCAAAGAAAGAAGGCGTGTTTCAGTAACCGCAGTTAGTGTTGAAGCAGCGTGTCAGGGAGACGCTGTGTGTGTTTCTAGGCGAAAGCAAAAGCACTTTATTTGGCCTTCCGAAAGTAGATGCATTTAGGAATCTTTAAGATTACTTACAACAGAACAGCATTGCATTTTATGGACGACCGTTTCGTGATCTAGGAGAGGAGGTAATTCTGACTTTTGCTATGACAATTTGGCGCTTCTGAATCAGCGAATTTAAGTATGTTTTGTTATTAGTTTAAGGATTTGCTATTGACTGTTCAAATGCGGAGTTTTTGCGCATCGTGTGTGTGTGCGAGAGAGAGAGAGAGCGAGACCAGCTTCATCACTGTGTCTGTCACGTGACTGTTCCCCTTTCTGGTTCTGTCTTTACATCTATTTTGAAAGATGAAGCTCGCGCATTAGGTAAGGGGCGTTACTTTCCGACAAGCTTGCGGTGTGGTCTGTGTGGGGTTGTGGCCATCACAATGCACTGGTCGCTTGCCATCTAGCGACTGCGCTTTGTCGGAGGATGGACTTTGTAGAAAACTAACGTTTGAGAGAGGCGGGCATAGATCCCTACAATAATGTAACATTATGTTTTTTTTTAACATTAAAGCATGTCAACGTATTCTGTTACGCCAAATACACAAAATGATGATCTTTAAAAAAGCATCATATGACCCCTTTAATGTGTGCATCTAACACGCCACTGGAGGACACTATTGCACAAGTAACAAAGTGAAAGTCTGACATACTGGGCGAAGAACACGGACTTTAAAACTTTAATTAGATCTTAAAACTTTGCTTGCATCAGTTTTTGTGTTGTTGACAAGTAAACAACTAAATAGAAACAAAAATCTCCCTTTTAAAAATTAATAATATATATTATCGTTCCTTTTTGTCAATTTGACTAATAACATGATATTATAAAATAAAAAAATATAAAAAATAAAGTTGAGGGGTTGTTATTGAAAATCCAATCCAGTCCAAATAATGCGTCAATGCATTATAAAAAAAATGTATAACGCAAGGTCAGGGCCAGTGCCTCGATTCTTGAGTGCATGAACTGGAAAATACCTAATACACTTTGCATTTTAAATCCTTATCGTTATAAAATCTAAAACCCTTATTGTCTATGCAAAACATATTTGCATATTAAAAATATATATATCCTACTAGGGATTCTTCGGTGTAGACAATGACCCAGTGTGTCCGCCCAATGAGAGCAGCAGCGGAATCCGTCATGCGTGATCAGCCGGCGAGAGGAGGAGGAACGCGCTTCTGTCACTGATCGCCTTTATTTTGGAGTAACAACTGCTGGAATAAGAGCGTTTTACTTCCATGTGGTCTGTACTGAGTTTCACTGCATCCATGTATAAGCATTCACCAGACCGCCTTCAGGGTCATTGGCTCTGCGTTTGTTGAACGGTGAGTTTTATTATTTTTTCCGCTTTTTTTACGGCAATCTTCCGGCAAAACCGTTACTTCTAATCTGTCAGTGTTATAATCAGTTTGTCTTATTAATTTGTGCAACAGGGACGTTGCACCATAGATACAGTACTTGTGTTCTGAAATATAACACTTTTCAGAGTGTCATTAATTTAAGAAACTTCCGCATTTGCTGTGTGTTTCTACAACATGGAAATATTCCTTTCAGAGTTTCTGCTAGCAAACTGATCGGTGTAGGAAACAAATTGATTGCAGTGACATTCGTTTTGCGTTATTTGCGAACTTTTCAGCTTTTTTTAAAGATTGTTATTGTTGCTTGAAGGGCTTAGCACATTTGTGCTTCCTGCTTTGGAGACTTCCTTTGCATAAAGTGAACGTTAACTCGTATTAAATGGTGTGTTAGATAATGTAACACCTTAACATCTAGAATATATCTAGAAATGTCTGGAAATGTCTCAATAAATAAAAAGTAATATTTGGTGGGCGCATTTCTCCAGAAGCATATTTTCATGTTCACCTGCTATTTTAAAAGCTGGTGTTGAATGGCGCCCGTGCAAATTGTTTTTTTTTTTTTTTTTTTTTTTTTTTTTTTTTTTTTTTTTTTTTTTAGATCGATACTTCAGGTCTAATCAATGAAATTGTATATGTAAGTAGATTTTTTTTATTATTTATTTATTCCGCTCATTCTTGCCCACTATTCAGGATGGGGGGGGTTAATAGTTATAATTAAATCATTCATTGGTCCAAAGTTGTGATGGTGATCTAGGCGGTTTTTAATATATTGCATAAAAAAATTTGTAAAGCCCCCCCCCCCAGGGCCCTAGTCCTTTTGTGTTTACAAATTTAGCATTGGTTATGGAACACCAAGCCAGTGATGATGAACCACCAGTAGTACGTAGAGAGGAAAACAAGAGGAGGAGAAGAAAGATGAAAGCATTTACATCTACCTCAGCTGTATCGACAGATCATATAGCTGTAGAGTTTGTACTTCCCACCACCAATAAAAACAGCAGGAACCTAGACACATTGCATATAGACGTGACTGGCAATTGGACGGTAGAGCAGGTGAAGGTTCAGATTTGGCACAGAGTGGTAACCACTAAATTATGCCCTGAATTTTACCAAAAATACTCTCCGGACCACTGCATGCTGCTCTACCAGAAGAAAGGCAACTGGTATGAGATCTACGACAAGCAGCAGGTATTCCAAACCCTTGACTGTATCAGATATTGGAAAGCATTGAGAAAAGAGGTCGGGAAGATTCACCTGGTTGTTAGAACGCAGCCTACTGAGGATTCACTTCAATATCAACGGTTTCTGAACCACCTAATCGGATATGATGTTACAGATGTCAGCAACGTCCACGACGACGAACTGGAGTTCACGCGAAGAAAGCTACTGACCCCTCGGAAAATTGAGCTGTCTGATCGAGATCCCAAACTCTACTCGATGGATCCATGGATGACCACAAAGCCTCTTCCTGAATACCTGCTGAGCAAAATAAGCAACAATCACATCCTGTTAGTGATACACAAGGACACAACAAGCCAGACTATTAAGGTGTCTATAGATGACACACCTGTCCAGGTTCTTCAGAGCTTCTTTGGCAAGATAACAAATAAGCGAGCAATTTTAGGCATATCGGAAGACGTCAGTGAATCCGATTTTGTCTTGAGGGTTTGTGGAAGAGAGGAATACCTATATGGCAACTACGCCATCAAAGATTTCCACTGGATCAGACAGTGTCTTAAAAATTGTGAAGAGATCCATCTGGTTTTAGAGCGTCCTCCAGACCCAGAACAAGACGTGGTCCAAAAAGAGGACTGGTCTCAGGTCGATGACTGCACCGGTGTCGCTGGTACTCATGAACAGCTGACCATCACTGAGAAAGACCACGAGAAGGTGTTTACCATCTCCCTTTGGGACTGCAATCGTAAATTCAGGGTGAAGATCTTGGGGATTGACATACCAGTGCTGCCACGCAATTCAGAGTTGATTGTGTTTGTAGAAGCCAGTATTTTCCACGGACAACAGCTGCTGGCCCAAGAAAGGACAACCTCCAAACCCTTCACCGAGGAGGTGCTCTGGAACACCTGGTTGGAGTTCAACATAAAGATCAAGGACTTACCCAAAGGTGCCCGACTTAGCTTGCAGGTGTTGTGTGGAAAAGCACAGACTCAAACGTCCAAGGAAAACGAATGCAAAAACAAGAGCCGCTTGCTGTACTATGTCAACCTGCTAATGGTGGACCACCGCTCCCTGCTCAGGCAGGGCGAGTTCATCTTGCACATGTGGAAGATGCCTGAGAAGAGTGAAGACAACAGCAGCGTTAACGCAGACAAACTCACGTCCGCAACCAACCCGGACAAGAACAGCTCCATGGCTGTTGCCATTCTCCTGGACCAGTACTGCTACCCTGTGGCTCTTCCCAAAAGCAAGGATTCTCCGGACTCGGAAATGGAAGGGGAGCGAGGGCAAAGAGAGATGCCCAACCATATGCGCAAACAGTTTGAGCAGATAATTGCTACCGACCCTTTGCATCCGCTCAGCTCCGAAGATAAAGAATTGCTTTGGCACTTCCGGCAAGAGTGCATGAAAGATCCCAAAGCCTATCCGAAGTTTCTTTCCTCGGTTAAGTGGGGCAAACAAGAGGCTGTAACGATAACGCACCATCTTCTTGAAAGGAGCACCGTTTGGGACCGAAGCTCGCTAGATGTGGGTTTGGCTTTACAGTTACTGGACTGCCACTTCTCTGATGAAAATGTGCGCACTATGGCCGTCCGGAAGTTGGAGACTCTGGCAGGTGACGATGTCCTGCGGTACCTCCTGCAGCTTGTTCAGGTGAGGCTCGGGTATTTACAACACACTGTGGTTGCTTCTGCATAACTGCTCAACTAAAAAACAACTTCACATTACCAAAGAAAACTTCAACTGTTCTATTAAAATCCAGCATGCAAAGTAAACATTTCATAAATGACCATGTAAAATTGACATTTCTGTGCAGTCAAAGGCTGATGAGACCGAGCAACTTTTTGCGCAATGTTTGCATCAACGGCAACCAGGTGAGACACAGGGCCACGACCGATCTAAAATATCCAGAAATTTGTTACCCATTCTCAATGGAAAAATGCTCAAGCAGTGTTGCTCAAAAAAAGTTGCCCCGTGTATCATCAGCCTAAGAAATCTTTGTTGCTGCTTATTTGTTTTGTAGGCTGTAAAATTTGAACCGTACCATGACAGCGCACTCGCCAGGTTCCTTCTCAAACGTGCGCTCCGAGTAAGTCAGAACCTCATCTCTCGTCTACAGTCAGTTTGTATGTTTTTAAAGAGTTTCCGGGTTTAACTCCTGTGACTCCTTCACAGAGCAAGCGGATCGGCCATTTCTTGTTCTGGTTCCTGCGTAGCGAAATCGCTCAATCCATGCACTATCAGCAGAGGTATGCCGTAATACTTGAAGCTTACCTCCGTGGCTGTGGTGAAGCCATGCTGCAGGACTTCAGGAAGCAGGTGGAGATGACAGAGGCCTTGCACAAAGTCACTCGTGAGATTAAGCAAATGTCTGCTGAAAAGTATGACGTGTCAGCTCAAGGTGATAACTACAGGCAGTGTTTGTCCCTAGCATATTGCAATAGGCCAATGCAGTACATATCTAATGTTGTGGGAACAATGTAGTTGTTTTTCAGCTGCGTCAGAAACTGGAAGGTCTGCAGACTTCAGGGTTGCCAGACAGCTTTAAAGTGCCTTATGACCCAGGCCTACGGGCAGGGGCGCTTGTGGTACGTAAAACCATACGGCACACCAAAAAAAAAGATTTTCTTGTTTTCTAGTATAAATATCTAAACATTCTTGAATCAAGATGCATTTACTTGACAAGCAAAATTACTTAAGATATTATGTCTTGTTTTCTGAGAAAAATATCAAAATGTTATTTTTTGCTTAAAAAAAGCAAAAATATCTGCCAATGGGGTAAGAAAAATAATCTTAATTCAAAGGCTAAACAAGATTCTTTTTCTATATAAAAATACTAAGTAAGAAAAATCGTTTTTTTGCAGTGGGATCACTTCCATTTTATTTGCTACTGAGCTACAGTGCTTCTAATTTCACTAAGTTCTATGTGTACTAATTGGCCCTATTGACTTCCACTGTGTCTTACTGGGATGAGTGGAAATTAATAATTTTGGTAATAAACACTAGTGTTGTCAGTTGAGCCTAACCATGAATATTCCTTTAATAGCCTCTGAAAGAATCCTCTAGAAGACACTTTTTTAATCAGTAGTCCTGGATAACGCACCCATTAATTATTGCACCATATTATGAATTGTAGATTGAACAATGCAAAGTGATGGCATCCAAGAAGAAACCCTTGTGGCTGCAGTTCAAACGAGCCGACCCCACCACCTTGTCGAGTGACACAATTGGGATCATCTTTAAAGACGGGGATGACCTTCGTCAGGACATGCTGATATTACAGGTAGACATCATTTAAATGCATGCTAGCAGTCATGACCGACATTATCAGTGCTGTCTCTCAAATAGACCATTGTTTCTCTCAGATTTTACTGATAATGGAGTCTATCTGGGAACTGGAGTCTTTGGATCTTTCCTTGTTACCATATGGATGCATTTCCACTGGAAATAAAATTGGTAATGGTGTTTGATGTGTTTCTTAAAAGTTATTAAGCAATAAAAAGTAACTGCTTTGAGTCAAATAACATGGGGAATTCCTCATGTTCCTCTGCTAGGAATGATTGAAATAGTGAAGAATGCCACTACTATTGCTAACATTCAGCAAAGTACTGTCGGGAACACCGGAGCTTTTAAAGATGAGATCCTCAGCCAGTGGCTTCGTGAAAAGTGTGTGAATGAGGACAAGGTATGTTATTTGCATTTATACTGTTGTATGTGCTAAAGAGGAAGGAAACCTCTCACTTCCTGGTGCATTAGAGTCTTTGTTTGGTGGAGTTTGCCTTTGTGGAGACCAAACACAGCACCTACACACATCCAGTGTGCTATTTTTAAACACTCGTGTACCATCGTCGGCGGGTTTGGGCAAGTTCAGCTTCTGATAAGGGGGTTAGGTCATACGTCAGATGTTTGCTTGTTTGCATGTCTGTGTTTGCTTGATGCAAATGTGAAAAAGGTCAGGCATTGGTGATATGTTTGTGCATTTTTCCATCCCACACCACCTCTTCAGCACCAGCAGGCTGTTGAACGCTTTGTGTTCTCCTGTGGAGGGTATTGCGTGGCAACTTATGTCCTGGGCATCGGTGATCGTCACAATGACAACATAATGATCACAGAGACAGGTAATTATTGTTATTACAGGAACCTCTGCTGCCTCTACTGCTGTTAAAGGAATATTCCAGGTTCTGTTGAAGTTAAGCTCAGTCGACAGCATTTGTGGCATAATTCTGATTACCATAAAATATATATACAACATACAGTGTGTCTTACAATTGAATTGAATCAGTTTTGTGATTGTTAAATAAAACTAGTATCTGTAATTAAAAGAAATGAAATAAAACTGAAATAAAATCATAATTAACAATAATCAAACAATATTAATATTTATGAAAGATTTAAGCTTACATACTGACACCTAAAATCATAAAATATATAATAATTATTAATGTTTTTTTTTTATTTAGGGTTCAGTATTTTAAGCTTCAGTCTGCCATATATATATATTATATATATATATATAGCCGCAAGACATGTTAATATGGTTTTGGTGAGGGAAAAAATTATTTACTAACTTAAAATTTTATAAATAAACAAACAAACTAACTTTTTCTTATAACCAGTTTTATACCTTTTAATGCTATAAACCCTAAAATCCCCAAACGACTGTACAAATGCTGATTTAAAAAGCTTTACACCTCAAATAATACACAAGTTTTAACAGACGAATTGTCTAAGTGCTTTTGTCATTTATAAACTCAAAATTTTACAACCTGCAAAAATTGGCCCTCTTTGCTTGCATTGTGCACCCTTGATATCCACTTTATAAAATTGTATGAATTTTTTATGCAAATGCTGTGTTTGAGCTCAACTTGTATTGAAACCTGAATGTTTCATTAGTTAACCAGTTCAAGGAACAATAACAAAATGCATGTGTTTTCAACTAGGTAACCTATTCCACATTGATTTCGGTCACATACTTGGAAACTACAAGAGTTTCATGGGGATCAGCAAGGAGCGAGTTCCTTTTGTGCTGACTCCTGATTTTCTCTATGTGATGAGCACAACGGGCAAAAAAAGCAGCACTCATTTCCTCCAGTTTCAGGTACGTTCATACAATATCACCTGTTAGCAACAGACTCCTCTGCTGTGACTAAACGTAATCTCCCTCATAATTGCAGAGCATTTGCCTGAAGGCCTACCTGGCTCTGAGACACCACACCAACCTGCTGATCATCCTGTTCTCCATGATGCTGATGACCGGCATGCCTCAGCTGACCAGCAAGGAGGACATCGAGTACATACGGGAAGCTCTGACGGTCGGACGCTCGGAGGACGAGGCCAAACAACACTTCTTGGACCAAATCGAGATCTGCCGGGACAAGGGTTGGACGGTGCAGTTCAACTGGTTCCTACACTTGGTGCTAGGCATTAAACAGGGTGTGGAGAAACGATCAGCTTGAAGTCAAACATTACATTTCCTCAATGGAGTACATTAGTGTTTTCATTTTAAAAAAGTGACACTTTTTCAAGTGTATTTTGCTGTATTTTTAGAATTTAACCAAAAAGCTTTTTATAGACCTAAATTATATTATTTAATGCATGTACATCATGCATTGTGTTGTTTTTAATACTTGCACTCTTGTTATCTTGCACTGTAATAAAATACATTTTTACATTTTTTAAGAATTGGGTCATTTTAAATGCCCATAATAACGCTACAAATAGCAAAAGTCAGGAGAAGAGCTGGTATTCGGTTAGTTTTGCATAGATTATCTGCGTACGTTTCAAAATGGAGCACCAAGTAATTTTATTTCTGTCTCTGATATGACTTGGACCTATTAGCATGGATGCTGCATCATGCAAAAGATTTTATTTACAGATGTCATGGATGAAATGCCCTGTTTATGCACTATGCATTTATTTGTCACCCTTTATTAATTTATTCTGTAATTGCAAGTGTCTAATAATGATAATAAGGTGAGTTTCTAAGATAAAAGGCATAGTATGTATCTGGTCATGCGATGTAAACACGGGGAAAACCGGGTTGTACAATGAAACCCCCTTTTCTAGATTTGTTTTTTTTTTAAGAAATATTAAAAATAAATGGAAACGAATGGAATGTAAACGATATTGGTTACAATAATTATTAACTGTAATCTTTAGTTTTATATTTAATCAGGTAGAGCAATTATTTTATACATTGATTACCAATGTCCCACGTCAACATGAAATGATTTTTTACAAATATATATTTAATTACTTTATATTAAATTGCTTTGTAAATAAACGGTCAGTGTGTCTGTATCAGTTATTCATCTCAATTTGCAATTCTTTTCATTTAAATTTTCTGCTTGCATTTAATGTATTCTTTCTGCAGTGGAACACAAAATAATATATTTTTTATTTTATTATTTATTTATTTATTTTGATCTATTGATAAAGTCAATGGGGTCCAAAGCTTTTTCTATCCTATTGACTATCATTATCAAAAACTATTATTTTGTGTTCCAAAGAAATAAAGTCATACAGGTTTGCAACTACATGAAGACAAGTAAAAATGGCATTATGGTCATTTTTGGGATGAACTATACCTTACTTACCTTACATTTTGCCGATTACTTGGTTACTTCTACATCACTGAACATGTAAGTGAGAATAACAGTTAGCAGAGTTGAGGTAAGTCTTTGTTCAATGTAGTAATTCCAGTTTTTCTCCTTCATTAAGACATTAGCTTAAAGCCATTCATTGCTAATGGGAATTTCCTTTCCGCTTCAATGTATTTACCTACCAGAGAGAGGAACTGGAACTGCCAGTCTGCTGTAAACTAAGCAGACTTTGTCATCTATTGCTACTCATTCAAGTCTCAACCTCATGGCCCTAACTGAGACTTGGATCAAACCTGAGGACAATGCCACTCCTGCAGCCCTCTCCACTAATTTCACTTTTTCCCAAACCCCCCACCCATTGGAGGTGGCGGGGATGGTCTACTTATTTTCAAAGAATGTTCTTTGATATTCTACCATCACTTACTGGCAACTGTTCATTTGTATCACACACAATTACTATTACCCACCCACTTAAAATCCATTTTGTAGTTATTTATCGTCCCCCAGGTCAACTGGGTAACTTCTTAAATGAGCTGGATGTGTTACTCTCAAACTTCCCTGAGGACGGTACTCCTCTGGTACTACTCAGTGACTTCAACATCCACCAATTGGACCTTATCTACACACGCTACTGCTCAACGGACAACACTTTAGTTACACCGTTGCACACCTCAGACCACTTCCTCATCACTTCTAACCTCACACTAGCTCCGGACACAACGCACACTCCTCCGCAGGTCACCTTTCGGCGTAACCTACGTTCGCTCTCTTCCTCTCACCTATCCTCTATGGTTTCATCCTCGCTTCCTCCACCCTCTCAGTTTTCAGCACTGGACACAAACATTCTTTGCTCCACTCTAACATCTTGCTTAGACAACTTTTGCCCCCTTTCATCCAGACCAGCACGCACCACCTTCTCTGCCCCCTGGCTGTCTGATGTGCTCCGGGAACATTGCTTTAGGCTCAGGGCTGCAGAGAGGAAGTGGTGCAAATCAAAAAACTCTACTGACCTTAGTGTATATCAGTCACTCCTCTCCTCCTTCTCTGCAAGTGCCTCCACTGCTAAAACAACATACTACACAACAAAATTAACAACTGCTCTGACTCCGCAACGCTTTTGTCACAACCTTTCTTTCTCTTCTTTTGTCCTCCTCCACCAAAACCCTCCTTCATCAACTCATACTGCTGATGACTATGCAATATTCTTCATAAATAAAACAAGAAGCATCAGCGACCAATTCTCCACACCACAAACTGATGATAACTTCATAGCGACAAATACACACTCTCTCTCTCTCCTCCTTCTCTCCACTCTTGGAGATGGATGTTTCCAAACTTATCCTTTCCAATTATCCTACTGCCTGTCCGCTTGATCCTATCCCCACTCACCTCCTTCAGGTCATTTCTTCTTCAGTTATACCCGTGCTCACATTAACAACACCTCTCTTTACTCTGGTACATTTCCCACAGCGTTCAAGCAGGCTCGGGTAACCCCACTGCTTAAAAAACCCTCTCTAAATCCAGCACTTTTAGTAAACTACAGACTGGTATCCCTTCTTCCGTTCAATGCAAAGACACTTGAGCGAGTTGTGTTCAACCAACTCTCTATGTTTCTTGCACAGAACAACCTCATTGACAGCAACCAGTCTGGTTTCAGAAGTGGACATTCAACCGAGATTGCCTTGCTCTCGGTTGTTGAAGCCCTTAGACTGGCAAGAGTGGCTTCCAAATCCTCAGTACTCATCTTTCTGGATCTGTCTGCTGCTTTAGACACAGTTAACCAGCAGATTCTCCTATCCACCCTCAGAAAGATGGGCATCTCAGTAACCGGTCACTCCAGTGGTTTAAGTCTTACCTCTCTGGTAGGTCTTTCAGGGTGTCTTGGAGGGGTGAGGTTTCTAAGTCACAACTTCTTGCTACTGGGTTTCCTCAAGGCTCAGTGCTTGGACCACTTCTCTTCTCCATCTACATGGTGTCATACGGGGGGGTGGGTGTAGGGGGGGGGTGAGGGGGGGGGATCTGTCATTCAGAAGCATGTCTTTTCTTATCACTGCTATGCTGATGACACTTAAATCTACTTCTCATTCCAACCAGATGATCCGAAGGTAGCTGCTCGCATTGCAGCCTGTCTAAGAGATATTTCTAGCTGGATGAAGGACAATCACCTTCAGCTCAACCTTACTAAGACAAAACTGCTTGTGGTTCCAACCCAGCATTCCTCACAACTCTCTATACAGCTAGGTTTGTACCCATAAACTCCTTTCCGGCAGCCATGAACCTTGGAGTTGTGGATGATGATCTTTAAGCTTCACAGGACCATATTGCCTACCATGGCCTGTCCGCATTTTGCCTTATACACATTAGGAAGATAGACCTTCCTAACAGAGCGACCACCCAATCCTTGTACAACCAGCTGTTGTTTCTCTCCGACTGGACTTTGTATGCTCTCTTGGCGGGCCTCTGCATGTACTCTCCGCTCTGCAACTGATTCCAGATGCCAATAGCTGCTTTCATCAAATTCAAGGTACTGATGCTTGTCTACAAGACCACCACTGGCGCTGCACTAATATACAGTACCTAAACTCGCTAGTTCAAACTTATGCCCCCTCCAGAAGCTTGCGTTCTGCAAGTGAACGATGCCTCGTGGTACCATCCCAAAGAGGCACAAAATCACTAATCGCAGACTTTTACCTTAACTGTTCCCGGCTGGTGGAATGGCCTGCCCAACTCGATCCGAGCAGCTGAGTCCTTAGCCATTTTCAACAACATCTAGAAGACTTTTATTAAGACGAAATTTTTCCACCATCAGCACCTGATCAATTAATACTAGCACTTACCTATTCTATTCTATTCGTTTTGGTCTAATTTATTTATTTTAAAAAACCTTGCTATGTGCACTGTGCTAGACTAAATGAGACTTGTCAAAGCACTTGTATACTGTTGCCCTTTTGTTAGTCTGCTTGCTTCTATTGTACATCGCTTTGGATAAAATCCGTCTGCTAAATATACTCAAATGTAAATTTTTCAATCTGCTCCAGGACAGGTCTTTTGAAAGCCCCGTATTCGCCTCCTGTTGTCCTCCGTTTATTCGGATACATGGTGAATTTTATACTGATAAACTAAATTTTGACAAAACGTATTCCACAGAGTGATTCAAATTAACCATTTTCACTGTGTGCGGTATGTTATTATATTTTTACAACATCATCCCGGGCTGGGCAGAAGACTAAAATGTTTTTATTTGAAAGTACATTTATGTTGTTATTCTGCTTTTCTAGGGTTTTTGATAGTGTAAATTTTGTGTTTTTTGTCTTGCTACTGATGGGAAACTGAATTGAGTGGTTGTAAACTACTGGCTGGCTTTGTCTAAAAATACTGCTCCTCACCTCACCCCAATATTCTCCCTTACTACCCTGCCTAATTGAAAAAAAAAATGCAAACCAGTTTTTTTATTTCCTTTTAAGGCCTAGTACCGTTCTCCTGTTTTTTTTTTATATGAGTTCAAAGAAACTATATAAAGAAAAAAACCTACATTTTCATATTAAAGCTTAAATTAGCTTAAACCACTCATACAGAATATAACTATTTTGCATATACAATGAAGTAAGGGTAGCTCTATTACAGCTTCACACATTTTATTAAAAGTAACAGATTTCAACGTTTCCTTTTTCATTTTGTGATATGAAGGTCACCTTAAACTGTTTTATTTTTAATACTTTTCAAATGTATGCAGTTTTATTGGTTTACCCTTGTTCCAGACTCAGAGCAATCTTAAAGTATGAAAAAATATTATAAAAATATGAATTTATACATGTTTCAAGGAATTATAATATTAACAAAGAGTGAAGTAAAAAAAACATAGGCATATTTATTGTCTGAAAATATTTAAATGTATTTTTAAATTTAAGGTACAAATTGACTGCCCCTCATCTTATGTTCATCAAAACTGCATTAATTTGATAAATAAAAAAATACAGTAAAATCAGTAATATTGTGAAATATTATTGCAATTTAAAACAACTAATCTCTATTGTAATGTCATTTATTCCTGTGATGGCAAAGCTGAATTTTCAGCAGCCATTACTCCAGTCTCAGAAATCATTCTAATAAGTTGATTTGGTGCTCAGGAAATATTTATTTTTATTATCAGTGTTGAAAACAGTTGTGCTGCTTAATATTTTTGTGGAAAATGTTATAGTTTTTTTTCTTCCCATGATTCTTTGATAGATAGATTGATAGAAAGTTAAGTATACATACATACTATTTTTCCTGACCAAAAGAATCAACATCATTTTCACAGATTTCGCATAAATTTTTTTCAATATAAGTAGTTTAAAAATGGTTAAAATCTTCCTAAATAAGCCGCTTCCTAAATATTAAGTGCTGAGTAGCAAACTGCCATTAAACATTGCTTGTCAATATGAATAACACAGTGGCAGAAGAGATATGGTCTAGAGAGAATGCCCTTCGTTTCTTTCTTTGAAGAATAATGTATGATGTTGTTTTAATGAGTAGCTCTCTGTGTTCCACAAACCCTTTCTTGGGATTTCAGTGAACATACACAGTCCTATGCAACATTGAATGAATGATATGTGCATTTTTGGATTTGATATTCACCTCTATGTCTGTTGATACTCCTTTGCTGAAAAGCTCAATCCGCTAGTGGGCCAAAATGTTCAATGTGAATAAAAGAGCAAAAATTCTGACCTTGCACTTGATAACGGTCATGCTTGTTCAGAACAGAAGAGTTGAAAAGCCTAAAGGTGTTTATTGATTCTTCCTGCATTACACCTTATATTGAGTTCTGTCTCTGTAGAACATAAGTATGAGGGTATTGCTGGATAATTTGGGCTCACCAATTTGTCTCCTGGCACCCACAATGCAACTGACAGATATGGCACAATGAACAAGGACTTGCTGTTATTATTGTTGTTTAATAGTATGGCGGGTTTAGATTTTTTTGAAGCAATGCTCAGAAAAAAATTAGGTAAATGGAAGTTGGAGAGCTGTGGCTGCTCAGGCTTGTTTAAACTGGATCATGATGCACAAAAAGACAACTTTAGAAATATGCTAAAACCTCGTCCATAAGGAATGTCTATAATTACACTGAACAAAATTATAAACGCAACACTTTTGTTTTTGCCCCCAATTTTCATGAGCTGAACTCAAAGATCTAAGACTTTTTCTATGTACACAAAAGGCCTATTTCGCTCAAATATTGTTCACAAATCTGCCTAAATCTGTGTTAGTGAGCACTTCTCCTTTGCCGTGATAATCCATCCTCCTCACTTGTGTGGCATATCAAGATGCTGATTAGACAGCATGATTATTGCACAGGTGTGCCTTAGGCTGGCCACAATAAAAGGCCACTCTAAAATCTGCAGTTTTACTGTACCATTTGCAAATGTACCATTTGCCTCACGCAGTGTAACACATCTCCTTCGCATAGAGTTGATCAGGTTGTTGATTGTGGCCCGTGGAATGTTGGTCGACTCCTCTTCAATGGCTGTGCGAAGTTGCTGGATATTGGCAGGAACTGGAACACGCTGTCGTATACGCCGATCCAGAGCATCCCAAACATGCTCAATGGGTGACATGTCCGGTGAGTATGCTGGCCTTGCAAGAACTGGGATGTTTTCAGCTTCCAGGAATTGTGTACAGATCCTTGCAACATGGGGCCGTGCATTATCATGCTGCAACATGAGATGATGGTCGTGGATGAATGGCACAACAATGGGCCTCAGGATCTCGTCACAGTATCTCTGTGCATTCAAAATGCCATCATTAAAATGCACCTGTGTTCGTTGTCCATAGCATATGCCTGCCCATACCATAAACCCACTGCCATCATGGGCCACTCGATCCACAACGTTGGTATCAGCAAACCGCTCACCCACATGACTCCATACACGCTGTCTGCCATCTGCTCTGTATAGTGAAAACCGGGATTCATCCGTGAATAGAACACCTCTCCAAAGTGCCAGACGTTATCGAATGTGAGCATTTGCCCACTCATGTCGGTTATGACGACGAACTGCAGTCAGATCGAGACACCGATGAGGATGATGAGCATGCAGATGAGCTTCCCTGAGACGGTTTCTGACAGAAATTTGTGCAGAAATTATTTGGTTATGCAAACCGACTGCTGCAGCAGCTGTCCGTGTGGCTGGTCTAAGACGATCTTGGAGGTGAAGATGCTGAGTGGCTGGTGTGGTTACACGTGGTCTGCTGTTGTGAGGCCAGTTGAATGTACTGCCAATTCTCTGAAACGCCTTTGGAGATGGCTTATGGTAGAGAAATGAACATTCAATTTACAGGCAACAGCTCCGGTGGACATTCCTGCAGTCAGCATGCCATTTGCACGCTCCCTCAAAACTTACGACATCTGTGGCATTGTGCTGTGTGATAAAACTGCACATTTTAGAGTGGCCTTTTATTGTGGCCAGCCTAAGGCACACCTGTGCAATAATCATGCTGTCTAATCAGCATCTTGATATGCCACAATTGTGAGGTGGATGGATTATCTCGGCACTGTGTAAGTGCTCACTAACACAGATTTAGACCGATTTGTGAACAAATTTGAGAGAAATGGCCTTTTGTGTACATAGAAAAAGTCTTAGATCTTTGAGTTCAGCTCATGAAAAATGGGGGCAAAAACAAAAGTGTTGCGTTCATAATTTTGTTCAGTGTAAGTCTCTGCGATTGAGGCTGCAGTTTTTTACGGAGCATTATCCTTCTTTATTTGAGCAGTCTGGATACTTAGCTGTACAGTGAAGACAGATATAGTTCTTAAGTCTTTAAATGAGCAGCTGTACCACATGAAAGGACAGGGATGTTGGTTTAGATGTCAGGAAAGGGAATTCATGTAGTTCGCTGTATTCATCTGCTTTTCTTTAAAGCTCTTCTTTTTATCTCTGCCTTTATAGAGGAAGTGTGTAATTTATGTGCCATTTTTTTTGCCACCAATGGCAAAAAAAAGCTAAAATGATCTCAAATCATCAACTCAAATGTGACCCTGGACCACAAAACCAGTCTTAAGTCGCTGGGTATATTTGTAGCAATAGCAAAAAATACATTGTATGGGTCAAAATTATCGATTTTTCTTTTATGCCAAAAATCATTAGGATATTAAGTAAAGATCATGTTCCATGAAGATATTTTGTAAATTTCCTACCGTAAATATACAAAAACTTCAGTTTTGATTAGTAGTATGCATTGCTAAGGACTTTATTTGGACAACTTTAAAGGCGATTTTCTCAGTATTTAGATTTTTTTGCAGTATTTAGATTTTTAAATTGTTGTATCCCGGCCAAATATTGTCCTATCCTAACAAACCATACAACAATGAAAGTTTATTTATTCAGCTTTCAGATTTTGTATAAATCTCAATTTTAAAAAAAATTGACGCTTATGATTGGTTTTGTAGTCCAGGGTCACAAATAGGTTTTTCCTGCTGTATGCCTTTTGTTGGACAAGCAGATAGATCTGTTTCAAACTCACAAGATTTGTTGAGCCAGTGTTGCTGTTTCGGGTTAGGTGGTACACAACAATTTTTGTTCAATCCAAAAATGTACAATTCAACTTTTTATATAAAGTGTTACCTTATTTATTTTACTGGGATAATATATAATAATACTAATAATAATAGTATGGCAATAAAGTAAATTACATTAAATTGTTCATAGTAAATTCATGATACCTAATGCATTAAATAATGTAGTAACAAACTGTACCTTTTAGTTAAGCATTACCATAAATATGGAAAAATACCACAGATATGATAAGAACATGATACAATGCATGCAATGCAAATTTTATTAAAAGTTGAGTTGTGTGGAGGCTGGCCTCTAACTAGAAATGCAACAATGTTCACCATGATAAAAAAAAAAATTTCTCTCAAGAACATCACCCCCCCGGGAAGTCCACTGAGATTTAATTCTTCCTCTTCAAAAGGATTTTAATGACATAAATGTGATCTCTTTTTTTATCCTCCACTTCACTGTTTCTTTTGCAACATAATTGATCCTTCACTCCAAAGGTCACTCCACCATAAAGGTGTGCACGGAAAATTATGGTCAGATTTGAAAAGCAGTGACCTTTGAAGTGCTTTGTGATAGTCGGCTCTTCACGATTCTAGCCCATGAGTTGCTCCTTCATTCTGGTGATATAAGAATGGCTAGAGGACATAGGAGGAAGGGTGGTCACAAGAGGCTGACAATAAGTGTGTATGTGATCCAACATGTCTGCCTAAATATGTGATTTCACTCAATTTCAAGCATGACTGCCCCTGCACGACTCACACATTTCCTTAAAATATTCCCGGAAAACATTTATCTAATCCCTTTCAGGGCTTCTTGGCTCTGTAGGCTGGATAGTACACAACCAGGGCAGGAAAGTGTCAACTTTGCACATGCAAGTGCTAATGCTGTTCAGTTAAAAAAAACAAAAAACAAATAAAAATAAAAATTGAAGTCCTTCATTTCAATAGTTCTTTTGTTTTTGAGTTTCCAGTTCACTTTTCTCACATTTAACTCTGCCAGCTTTAATTTGAATAATCAAACTTCAAAGGCTTCTTGCTTTTTAAACCACCGTGTGCCTGTGCACTGAACGGCTGCCATTCAGCTCTGAAATGGTTTGTGCCTTATCTCAATAGACAGATGCCTTCTCATCTTCAGTTTGGTGATTTTAACTTCTTGTGGGTCTAACAATTTGACTGGCTCAGTGACCAGCAACAAGCTCGAGGTTGTAAAGTGTGAGGTAAAATGTATTTCTAAACCGGTTTAACTTGTGAAAATAGGGCTACTACAAAAAATCTATTCTGCTAGGTACAGATAATTAATTAATACAATTTATAAATAAGGAACAAAATGTTGGTGGGCTTCCTGTCCCAAAGGCTGGATTAACAATGGATACTTGGGCACCATGTCTAGAAGGGCGCAGCACCACACCCAGGGGGCACCAGCAAAATAGCAAGAGCAGCACAATGGTACACTAATCCAATTAATGAGAATGCTAATTTCATAGGCAAATAATGACGAGAGAAAAACAAATATCACAAACCTAAATATTTTGAAAAATGGACATTTACAAACAACATTTGTAAAAACAATTTACAAATTGACATTTATAAAAACAAAAAAAAACTTTGTGTGTGTGTCTGTGTGTGTTATGAACAATAAAAACATTTCTGTCAGGACCACTATCGTCAAAATGATAGATACTTAGCATAAGGTTTGGTTTGGCGGTATGGTTCTGTTATGGGCAAGAACTCCCTGTGCATCCATGCAACCTAGCATGGATGAGATCAGTGAGAGCAGCGATAACCCCCCCAGGGTTAACAGAACAGAACAAGGCAGGTATCATTAATGTACTTAATGATATTTAAGTGTAACACTTTATTCAAGATAAAGGAGTCTGATTAGCAAGGAATATCAGAAAGCCAAGTCCTGACTGTGGCGAAATGAGGAGCTGGGGATGGAAGAGGGTAATTTGCTCCGGAGCCAAGCTGCAAAAGCTGCCCCCTGAAAATAGGGGGTGTTTAGTTTTGAATAGAGCTTATATAGGAATGTAGGTGTCGTATTCCTATAGGTAGATGTGATCAGCTGAGAATCAGCTGATGCAAGCTTGACTCACGTGACCTGCCAGAACTAACGCTAACGCTTAATTTTTGGTGGGCTTCAAGAGCCACTAATAGCATACTTGATTTCTTTTGAAACTAAAAATCGTAATCCTGCTAGTAATCCCCCCACCCCTTTTTTTTTAACAAAAATAAACAATATTTTGTTATTCCCCATGCCTGCTGATGAATAACACAAAGTGTGTAAAAATTAGATTTGATTCAGTAAGCCCCTCCCCCACAAAAAAAGACAGAAAACAAAAAGCATTCAAGCTGATAATGAATAGATGAATAAACAATAGAACACATGAATAACTTCTTATTTTAAATCAGAGGTAAAACTGAATGTTCACAGAATGCAAAGAAGCTGTGCCTTCACTGTCTGCTCTGAGGATTGGACTGGTAGAACAGTAAAGCTGATTTTTTCTTTTTTTTCTTTTTAGGAAACCTAGTGTTCTTTATTTTAAATACTGTAGTTATACAATATGCACTTCTATGTGTACTGTAGTTATACAATATTCTACTATGTGCTTTTAGATATAGAGTTCAATCATTTTGTCCCAGATCTGGATATGGACAGTAAAAGGTAAAAGCATTTTTTGTGCATTTTGTTCGGTCAGTTCTGTCTCGCTCCAGTGCACAAAGTCAATACACATTGAGGTCAAGTGAATATCGAGCGTAACGCATGGAAATGTAATTTTGTTTCTGTATTTGGGATTTCAGCATATAAATCATTTGCGCAAAATAAATATGCCACCAGAGCAAAGCGATGTCCTATGGAGAGAGGGGGTCAGATTTATATTTTGCCTCTCACAAAATGTCTTTGATATTGCACCTGTACTGAGTGAAGTGAATACTTCCAAAAAATCAGTGAATATTCTTCATTCACTGATAAATCATAAATATATATGATAAATCAACTTTTATGTTCAGGAATAATGTCATATGCTTTTGGTACAATGTAAGGGTGAGTAATAATTTATTTTAAAAAAATATTAAACATGAAACATTTTAATAAAATAACTATAAAAAAAATATTACAGTAATTCTGCAAAACTGAATCACATAATATGTCCAGTGTCCGAGCAGACAGTGAAACACAAAAAAAAATTTCCTCAATCATTTGCCAAGTTTCTTATTAGAGTGAGTATCTATATAATTCTGATAAATTAACATATTTATTTTATTTTCATTTAGGACCCAGTCTAATAGAAATAGGCGAGTCGCCCACTGAGGTTGTATAAATAAATAAATTAATTAATTAATTGATTGATTAATTCATAAAAATATCATAAAAGCAGTCCATACCTTTTGAAGCTTTATGTTAGCTTTATGTGATGAAATTTTTGTCATTATTTACTGAGCTATTAACCAGATAATTTAGTTAATGAGTACAGTCAGATCAGCCTGAACAGATCAGTCAGATCAGTTTTGCAAACCAGATTCAACTTTTGAACTGAATAATTCAAAAGATCTGACTCAAAAGATTTATTCATTCATTTATGACTACAAAGAATGAGGCTAATTATCTCATGAACTATCAAAAAAAAAAAAGAGGATATAGGTTACATAAAAAAATTTATATTCTTTACAAATTCACCTTGTATGTTCCACGGTAATATGGTTTTGTAACAGCGTATAGGGTGAGTAAATAATTCAATTTTGGGTGAACGTTACCTTGAAATGAAAATGAAAGTGCCTATTCAAGACAGCCTGACTAGAACAAAGACCTGTTGCCAATTCTAGTGTCCTTTCCTTCATAACAGCTCTTCCACTGTACCACACACATACACTGCCAGCCCAGAAAAGCCTCATTGTACTCTCTTGCTGGGCTGATGGGTTAATGTAATGTGAAATGTGAAGTCAGACTGCGGCTAGATTTTATAAACACTAATCAGTCTGGAGATGTTTTCTCCAAGGATGTGTGTTCCAAAGACCAGCACACATTAACACCGCTTAAAAACATGCACAACCCATTTCAGCTTCATGGCAGTTGGGAGGAGACGTGTCTTGCTTGTCTATGAGATAAAAACCTGACAGAAAAAAAAAAACCTGTGAATAGTAGGATGTCACTTGTGATGTGCACAGGAAAAAAAAAAAATCACATTATACTTTTAGATATTGGAAGTATTGGGCTGAATTAATAACCCACTGTGTGCTGGTTGAATTCTTGAGCAATTTTACCAGAAACTCTGCATAGTACTGTTGGTCAGTGGTTCAGCGCTGTACATTTATTTTTATTTTATTTTAGAGACTTTTTCCCAGAATCTAGCATGAAGAAAAAAAATCTATTCATGTTGTCCAAACCAGTATGATTTTCTTTCTTCAGCAAGATGAGAGGTTAAACAGAATGTTTTTTCATACAGTGAAAGTGAATGGTGACCGAATCCAAAAATGCACCATACATTTTATTGATAGATTGATTGTTATATTGCTACCTTTGTGTGAGTAAAATATTGAAACATTACATTATTTACATTATCTGTCACAATATATTCAAATACAGCATTCCAACATGCTTCTCGGCAGTGATGTTAAATGTGGTTCTCTTAAACGAGTCACGACATGCCAAATTTGATATGTTAGTAGATTCAATATATATATATATATATATTTTTTTTTTTTTACTTCACCGCACCAATGCGTTAACATTCACTTTCATTGGATTTGGAAAAGCAACATACTATCAACTCCTTTTGTAGCTTACCTAAAAGAAAGTCAAACAGGTTTGGAACAACAAGACGGTGAATAAATGATGACAGAATATTCATATTTGGCTGAACTATCATTTTAAAGACTGTCCTAAAAGTCTCTTTGAAATGCCTAGAGGCATCTCCAAACAGCTCTTTCTATGACGAACACAATGTTGACCAAAGGAATTTACATCAAATGACAACATAGCCCTGCTGCGTCGTATTTGAATGTAAATCTCTGAGTCTGCTCGCAATTCTTCCCCGACTCGGCAGGCAGAATCTATTTAAATATTACACTCGTCAGCAATTGTGTGGGCTTTTGTTTAAAGATCAAGTCTCCCAGACGATCACTTGAATGCACTTGTCCATTCAAATAAGACACAGGCTGATATCATTCCGCATGCATTCAGCTGACAAATCAAGACTTTATTTGTTAGCCTGAAATGTCCATGAAAGAGGCAATGAAATGATAGCTAGACCGCTTAGCGAAGATACAAAGGATCCAAAAATGCTTCAATTTTCTCTTTTAACTATAAAGCAGGAAGGATGGCTATTGGCAAAGAAAACTTTATGTGGGAGTGTTCATCCATCTGCCCGCACAGATGGGGAGAACTAGCGAGTGAAAGACCAACATGAGCCAGCCACACAACTCCAAACAGTAGGTCAGAGAAAATATCCACATAACAGATCTGCTGATTCCTGCTACAACAGAAGGGCTGTGTGTGTATATATATATAAATATATATATATTATATATATATATATATATATAAATTTTCAATCTTATCTATTGACAAAGGCGAAGGAAAGACCATTGCACAAAATATAATGGGTCATGATCTTTTATTGCACTTCTCAAATCGCAGTCATTTGATTGGCCTATTGCTTCAGGGAGAACAGGAAGCTGGAGCGGATGGAGGATGATGGGTGTTTGGGAGCTGGGCTGTCTCTCTGTGGGAAATCAATGATATTTGTTTAATTATTGGACGAACGTAATCAGTTCCACTGCTGTAATTACTAGCACTGCCTTGAAGTCATTATAAAATCATTTGTTTTATGCCATCTCGGACTGAAATAATGAATACAAGCAATTTTGGAGAGAAATGTTTCTGAATAAAAGAAGATAAATATTGAAGTTTTGTTTCTCTCTCTCTACCATGGCGAACTGTGCTTTGCATGGCTGATGTACCCTGTGTCCTTTAGCGATATAGATTTGACACTTTGTCGATGATTTCTTGTGACAGCAGCCATTGGCCATGTCGCCAGAATCCCGCTGAAGTGTCTGAATACTAGGAATAATTGAAAATGACATTGTATCTGAAAGATTAATATTACATGTAGGTTCACATCTGTATCACCGAGGGTGTGTGTTTAGAGATCTACAAATAAAATGTGAGCACGAGCTGGCACATTTCCATTCCTAACATTTAAATTTGTGAGCAGATAACATATTAAGTTAATGATAGAATTCTAACTAATTGAAGACAGATGGAATCTTCACTGGAGCAAATAATTGTTTTACTCCTTAATCACGTCAATTAACAAACGCAAGATCTGCAGCAGCAAACCTGATTGGTTGAAATAAATGTGACCTCACCCACACTGGAAATCAAAGATTGCTCTGACTAAAGAGGTAATGCATTAAAAAAAACATACTGTGTGAACTGGGTGCTTAGCAAAAAGACAAATGTATCCATACTTTAGCTAGTTTTGGCAGATGACAGTTCCTGCAAGACGTTCTAGCATTCTGTTAATCGTTATCTTTAGGGTGAGATAAACAAACTGGCAATTTAAAAAAGAGAAATCATGATTTTTTTTTTCTCTTTTTCTTGAGCTCATATGTCTGCCACAGATCAGATCAAAGCGTGAACTTTTAATCACAGTTTCAGTGCTGAAACCACATAGACACTGGTCTTTAAACAAACAAGTTTTAGCTGTTTAGAAGACCAATATATAATATAATATATAACTAATACATTTTAATCAAACGAATTGCATACTATTCAATTTAATTAATCGCAAATAATCACATAAAGGGGCATAAAAGGTACTGTGTGCAATGCAAATGCATTGCATAAAGACGCAAATCCAAAGGAGGTTCCAAAATCATATTGATTTGAGAACTGGAGGATATACGTATATTTCTATATTTGTCATGTTTTAATTTGCTAATTTGACACATTTCATTTCATTTGTTTTAAAAAATAATGAATCACCTTAAATTAGTATGTTAAATTATAAGCCCTAATATAAACTCACAATAATGAATTCCAATTCAGCTTTATCAACAAAACAAATTAAACCTGTCTTATTTGTCTTTGTCCTCAGTATGGATGAACACATTCGGCTGTTGACTGCCTGCTGTCTTCTCACTTCCTGTCCTCTTTTAGATGCTTCTCCTTTAAGAATACACACACACAGTAGATCAACGCACTTGACTGTTCCTGATAGGACCAAAGAAATACCTGGCTCTTATCTGTGTGTTTGTAATTCACTCCTGATTTATTCATTTCTTCCATTTCCTCCAGAGCTTTACAGAGCAATCAATCGCCCTGTTAGCTGGCCCTGATCGAACGCGAGCTGATAAGTCAAATGTTCTTTGTCACTGAGCACTATATAACAGTGGTTTTTTTAAGCCCTATATTGATTGCTGATTTTCTTTGGCTCAGCAAAGCCTTTCAATATGCCAATAGTTGGAAATTTATCTAGAATTGTCAGGCTACATGTCAGGTATACCTGATATAAGACCAATAAAACCAAAGTGCTGTCTTGTTGCATTTTCACTATTATAGGTGCTGTAAGCAATTTTTTTTGTTTGTTTTTTTTGACTACCGAGCATAAAATGTTCCAACTACATACCTGACAGATATAACTGCCATAGGTGTCCTGAGGAATCATACCTGTGACAAGCATTATTTCAAAAAAAAAAAAAAACTATTTTAGCCAATCAGAAATGCTCTCTGCAAGTTAATCATTTTGCGCTTTCAGCTTTTTAACGTAACGTCTGCAGAGTAACGTAAATTTGGGGTGGGGGTACTTGTTTTCTGAACAACGGTGGAAGAAGTGAGTGTTTAAAACATATCTGAATACATTCATAATGTGAAAATTCTGTTTGGTGCTACTTAGTGATGTGGAAATGACACACTGCACCTTTAAATAATGTTGATGAATCTGTTTTTCACACAGGATTTCTTTCATACTCTGAAGCAGTTCAATCCGAATAACTCACTAATCAGATTAGCCAAATAAACATTAATCCCATTAATTTAGAGCATCACACTGCAGTACAGTCATTGTCTGATGTGCTGAAACTATCATCAAGCCATGAGTACATTTTCAAATCAAAGCAAGAGCTCACCGGCTCCCCCTTCTGACTGCATTGCAGTCTGGGAATCATCTGCAGGAGGATTAGGACATATATGTAGGTAGGAAAAAGGTGTCAGGAGAGGCAAAAA
Source organism: Sinocyclocheilus anophthalmus (assembly GCA_018155175.1). Classification (NCBI taxonomy): domain Eukaryota; kingdom Metazoa; phylum Chordata; class Actinopteri; order Cypriniformes; family Cyprinidae; genus Sinocyclocheilus; species Sinocyclocheilus anophthalmus. The sequence goes on from JADLZN010007225.1 coordinate 31,945, forward strand.
CATAGGTGCATGAGTAGTGGGCAAGGGTTCAAGTAATTTTCTTTCTCTATTACTTGATCTCATTGTACCTTGTATTATTTAAAGCTAGTGGCTTTCAAAAGGTGAACACCAAAACAGCTCAGAGGCGGCGAAGCATTTATCAAACAGATTGAACCCTTGACAGAACGGACCACGGCTTCATGTTTGAGGAGGTGAACGAGAAATGCCTCTTTTGTATGGTAGAATTTTCTTCAGCAACAACAGTTTTTGTCGATTAACGTGTCCTTGGCTTATGCTGAACATGGAGGGTTGGTAATTAAATTGAGAACAATAGTGCTCAAAAGGGTAATTTCAAAAGCAGGAACGCATTAAAAACGCACACAAACTGCAATAACATAGCGTTATGGTAAAGCGGATCCATCAGCTAAGCTGTATTTAAGTCAATGACATAAAAGAATAGTCACTTGAAAGCCATTTAATGGCACTTGAACAGCGAGTGCAAAGAGAGCAGCCGCCTCAGCCTGCTTTAATTTTGGACAATGATCCTCGGGTGGTCCAATATATGCAGCCCGATTTCTTTTTAAACACTCGTGTTCTTCCGCAGAGTGCATGCAAATGGAGCCCTGGCTTAATTACCATTTAGCAGTCTAATAGCAAGAGTAGAGGAAACTTCTGCAGCACAGTCACTGCTGGGCATTGTGCAAAGGCAAAGCCCCTGGACTGAAATATTATGTAAATTATTAATTTCCTCATAGACTAACACAGTTGTGCTGTTTGGTTACCCACAGGTGTGCCACTACATGTTAATTAATCTCATTGAGAGGGGAAAGTATCAGAAAAATCTAATTTTATTATGCAATCATGATTAACACAAGATATTGCTGCTCATGTGCATTTATATTATATTAAATTATTAGGTGACTCATGTTTTTTTACTTACAAAAAACATAATTTTACTGCAAAAGTACACTGTAAAAAAGATTTTTTTAAGTTGTAAATAAAATTATTTGAGTATATTATACAAGAAAATACTATGAGCTTATCTACAAAATTTACAATTTAATTCAGTGTGTTACTTGCCATTTCTTTGTAATTGTTACATTTACTTTTTAAGTGAAAATTGTTTCTACACCTTTTTTTTCTTGGTGTAGTTGAATAAAATATAGATTTTCATCATAAAATATTTTCCCCATTTTTCTTGAAATATTACATTTCAATACAATTACATGCATGTTACTTAAGTTTTACCATATTGAAACCTTACTTCAGATTTGTAATTTGTAGTCTGCTTGGTTAATTTCACTTTCACATGGCAACATTTCAAAACGAACCAAAATGTGTTAATAAAAGTCACATCAAGCAAATTTTCCCCTCATTGGTCAGAATATTCGACACATGGCAACATTTATGAATTTTAAGGTGGATAGACAACAGCTCTGCAGACCAATAATAGTCACAGAAAGAAAGCCATGATTTGTCATTACATTGTTGCGTTACATAATCTTAAAAGGATGGTTCACTCAAAAATTAAAATTTGCTGATTATTTACTCATGTCGTTCCAAACCTGTATGACTTAACTTTCTTCTGTGGAACACAAAAGAAAATATTTTGAGGAATGTTTTAACTGCTTTGGCCCATATAATGAAAGTTCAAAATTACATTGGATCTCACTGACGTCCATTGTATGGAAGAAAAAAAACAAAAAACATGAAGACATTTAAAAAAAAACAATATCTGCTTGTGTGGAAGCATCATTTGAATTTGCATGTCATTCTCAGTACCTTTGTTCTTGCAGTGAGTGTGCCGTTTGCCATTTTAGCCAAAGCAAACATTTTAAAGTTGAATGTTTATCCACATTATTGATTCACATTTCCATAAATTTGACTGTTGATTGAGAGAGAGCCTTCTAATGGCTGCATGTTTAATATATAGCCATGCGTGCTAGTGGGAGCAGAGTGCTGCAGAGTTATCTGTATTCTCAGACTCAGGGAAAGCTTTGAAATCATGCCTAAGACTAATGAAAGTGGAGCAGGAGGAAGGAAGGAATGAGCCACAGAGAGGTGTGATCTACCTACGGAGAGATTACCATGTACCCAAGGGCTCTCATCTTACACTGTGTGGGGAGGCATGCGGTATCATTCGTTCACATGGCAGCGTGGTGAAGAAAATGTCTCGTAGCTGAGGTGTTAAGATTTATACTCCAGCTATAAATCTACAGAAAGGATCCCCCACACCAGATTTTTAATATCATGCTGATACCACACTCTCTGCCCATGGACAATATGTTCAACTGACTTTGACCAATCCAACACTTAAGAAATACAACAATATCCCTCACAATGCAGCTCTGCAGGGAGGAGGAATGGATGCACAACAGCAAGTGTGAGAATATTTCTCTGAAAAAGGTGCCACAGGATGTAGTGGAAGAAATAAACAGCCAGTTTATCCACAGGATGGATGGATGTGACATTATGATTTGCCCATGACAGCATCCCCTTCTTTTTGGATGGCCACGTTTACACCACGGTTACAAGAATAATGCGTCACCCCCCCCCCCCCCCCCCCCCCCCCCCCCCCCCCCCCCCCCCCCCCCCCCGCCCCCCCCTCTGGGGTACAGTGAGGCTGGCTTTCAGAAAATATCTACGTAAAAAAAGTAATCTATGTAAATTCTTAAAACAAACTGCATCTAGATTGAGCGTAAAGTTGATGAATTTCGTCATAACTTCAAGAGTAATTGAGCTTGCATCCAAAATTACAATCTACAGTGTTTGCCATTTATATTGTTAAACGCCCACAAAATAAAGAGGTACCAGTACATCTAAAAATATTATTTCCATATTTATTTTGTATTTTATTAGTATTTTAATCCTTCTGTAGAGTAAGTATATAAGATAGGATAGTATAGGATAGGTAGTGAGTATAGTAGTATATATATATATCAAACGTTCTGCTATTCTATGTGTTGATAGAAGGGATAAATAGGAAGATCATATTGGAGTCTCTATGTACGTAATAGACCCACAATATAGAATACATAAAATTGAATACATTAAAAAAAAATAATTCAATATTTTACATATTCTTATACTGTATATATTATGATCTATATTACTGTACATGCAGTTTGCTTATACAGTATATAGTTCCACATATTTTTGAATGCATCAAATAGCAGATTTATTATACTCTTTAACTATATTCTATATCATTATCTAAATGACAAATACTGAAAGTAAAATTCTGCAATCATAACTTGCGTCAAAAGAGCATATGAAACCAACTTCTTTAAAACCATCCATGCAATGTTTTTACTCACTGTACTTGCACTTGTGAATCATTCAAAACAACATGAATGCATAAAACTGATCCTACTTCTGGAGTACCGTTTTAACGAAATCTACTAAATGCATATTCAAATAATGTAATCGAAGAAGAATACAGCTTTGGTTACACCAGACCAGGTCTGCTCCCTGATGTGACTTTAGTAATGTGACATTCGGTCTGAAGCTCAGAATGATAATGTTTTGATTGATGCACAACACACAAACCAATTAATTACCTGAGCACCCTCCCATTCCCCAGTCAGACCCCTTCAGTACAGCACAGCTGCTATGAGAAGAGAACACTTATTAAACACAAGACGCTCAACTTACCTAGTTTTGGAAGCCGGTGTTGTAATTGCCTTTAGATCTTCACCTTATCTGCTTTTCCCTGGTCCTTGAGCAGCTTTCTCCCTCTCACAATGTTTCTGGCAAAGGTCTATTGATCGGTCAAGCTGTGTTTTCAGTAGTCTATTGCTGCCACCGGTTAGATTGGAGCTCCTTTCAGGCTGCCTGTCGCGGCTGCAATGAGAAGGCTGAGCAACGTGTGCACCTTGCTCTCGCTCTAAATCGGTCTCTCTCTGTCTATCCGTCTTTCGCACCCTCCTCTCTCACACACATGCACACTATCACTGTGTCTCCCTCCCTCGCCAAGCGACACCCCCCTTCTCGTTCTCTTTCCTTCTTCTACCCTCCCTATGCCTCTCTACCCCCTGTCTTGTTCTCTCTCTCTCTCTCTCTTCCATTGTATTGATCTGCCAGTGCTGGCGCTCTCCTCCTGCAGCCTCTAGAGGTTGTTCCAATAGTCGACAGTAGCCAGTCCAGAACTAATCCCACTAGCTTCAGTTCAGTTTAGCTCTGAAAGAGAAAGCTGGAGAGAAAGGAGAGCGAGAGCGAGAGAGAGAGACAAAAGGATGAGATGTGGATTCTCTTACACACTATATAAAAAGCCTGTTAAATTTACAGTAAAAGCTGGCAGCTTTTGTTGGCACAAGTTCACTGTGAAAATACAGTGACAACATTTCAGGCGTTACAGGAGGCATTTTGGTGCCTGTTTTGTTGTAGTGGAGAGTAGTGTGTATTTAGTGCTATACTGTATAAAAAATAAAAACAAACACAAACACACACACACACATAAAAAGTAATAAATATACTTATACAGTTTTTTCTGAAATATAAAAAACCATCTTGTCACTTTTAATGAAATGAGGTATTTATTTGTTTTGTTGTAACTAAAGTCATTATGTTGTTGGACAGATCAAGTATTCAAAAAAAAAAATAAAAAAAATGAGGGCCATGAGCATCTTCAGTCACCCTAAGATGTCTCACTTTACGTTTTCCGTGCTACATAAAATATTAATAAAAACAAACATTAAAAAAGTAAGAAAAAGTTTGATTATACAAATCGAAAAGAACATAAGTAGTGTCAACAAATCGCTACCCCCCCCACAGAGTAATATAATAAAAGCAGTGGCGGTTCTACATTGAATTACACCCTGGGCGAGACCCCTTTCGAGCCCCCCCCAACAAAAATTCTGCACAAACAGTTATATTTTATTATAACAGCATAAGTGAAAGAGAAAATTATATTTGTCAATTGCACAAATCCTTTATTAGAACATTTGAAAAACACACTTAAGATAATCCAGTTATTTAACTATTGCAATTAGGGAAACAGGGGAAACACTTTTTAAGGTGCACAATCTCCACCTCCAACATTGCCAAGAGGCAATGAACACAATTCTGAACAAAATATGACAATATAAGTTATCAGAACTTAAATAAATATACACTATACACTGTATCTAATTTGCATATTAATGTGTTCTTGGAGCAACATTTAATGTAAAAAAGAAGTGTAATAATTGGAGTAATAATTGGCAACATTTTAATAATAATATCTAATATTTGATAGGAATATTGATGTATAATTTATTTCCATATTCATTTGTTGTGTCTCCCAAAATGCGTTATAAACATGCTTTTAGTCCTGGTGTCCTCTACAGTGGACATGTATGAAATCAATGCCCTGTTCTGTAACAGAAAGTCATTTTTTGATTTGAAACCCCATAACGTTTTGACATAACGTCTGAGATGTTGGTTTATGAAATACAATTTGAAAAGTTTATTATTATAGTTCATTATTTCTCTATTATTTTAAAATTATTAATATTTTTTCGCTCTTTCACTCTTACTGTCTCTATTCCTCTCAGGCAAAGTGCAATCTGTGCTGTCTGCTGGGCAGCGGGACCCCTGCCTCAGTGAGAAACAGTGAAACTGAGACAGGCATTAATGTTTCAGCAGGCAGTCTGAAGCAAATTAATACAAACAGAGAAGGTAAAGTCATATCCCTGCTGTGCTGGTCTTTACGAATCAAAATTGGAAAATAACCTTTATATCACCTCCCAGGAGGATATCAGACTATTATTAGTTTATACATTTCATCATATTGTCATGGTGACAGTGTTCGACTTGCCTTTCAGGAAAAATTTTGCACAATCAGCATTATTGCTCGCAGCTGAGAGGCTGTGACGTAACAATCTGTCAATAAATCAACACACCTTTGGCGTGACACGCAAGGTAAATTATACTGAGATTAAATGCTGCGATTTTCATCTGAGCCACGGTTTTCCCACAACACAGAAAAAGAAACCTCATGCTCATATTGTCATTATTATTAGTTGGGAAATTCCTTTAAGTCAACTGCTATCTGGGCTTTTTTTTATTTTTTTTAGAGACTAGTGGCTTACTTACACACACACACACACACACACACAAAATCACTCAGAAATTGCTAGTAAATTTCACAAATAACTACAAAGAAATAGCACTTAACACACTGAATTAAACATGAAATTGTGAAGCAAAATGATTGAAAAAGTATTTTCTTGTAAAACAAACAATATATACTGTATGTATATATATACAGCTATAGTGATATGGTGAGACTATATAGTTCAAAGTGTATCTTCAGTCTTGTATTGTGCACTACTGTATGTACATCATGCACTCACCCTCATGTCGCTTCAAACCATTTCTTTCTTCTGTGAAACACAAGAGAAGATATTTTGAAAAAAAAAAACTGTGTTTTTTGTCTTTACCTGTAAGGACTTTCATTGTATAAACAATGAAAGTCCACAGCAAAAAAAGAAACCCGTAAAGACTTGGAACAATAAGTAAATGGCAATGCTGACAGAATTTTCATTTTAGTGTGAACTATCATTTTAAGCTGTGAGAAAGACTTCACTGTGCTAAAGAGTGGGCTGTTTCTAACAATAACAGGCATCTGGAAAAACCTGCACTACCATGTTGAATAATTGAGAGCGTTCATAGTTATTCGGAGTTCCCAGAGCCTGAGGTTCCTGTACAGTAGGCTACCAGCTATATTAAGAGTGTTAAATGGGTTGTCAGCACAAATAGAGGGCAAAGCTTAAAGACAGCAAAGGAATAGTGATTGTGCTTTATGTATTGGTTGTTGCTCTGCTTGAGTCAGAGGTTAGGAGTGTTGACAGCTTTCAAGGCACCGACTCAGAGCTCCTTAGAACAACTTTAAGAGTTTGGTGAAAGTTAGGGTTGTACACAATTTTCATATCAGTCTGAATCAGTTTTACTTTCTACTATGGAACACAAAAGGAGAAATTTTCAAAAATGTCTGTGTGTTTTTTTTGTCCGTACAGTGAAAGTCAGTGGTGTCCAATGTTGTTTTGGACCCCATTGAATTTTATGTCCAAAACATTTCTTCATAATATCTTCTGTGTTCCAAAAAGGCTCTTAGGGTTACTTAGTCAATGATTGTGGATTATTTTCACAGAAATAATAACTATGCACTTGTATTATTTCTTATTCCAGAGAGTATCAATAAGAAATCATGGCACAGTGTTGATTATAATTATTATAATTAAGAAAGAATGAATCATTATTCAATGAATCATACACTAAATAATGATTATTCAACCCTGAACATGAAGTACTGTTCAAGATGAAGGTGTGTCGAGTTTGATCTGCAAAACAAGAATTGAATTGCTAACTTTCATATGAAGCCAGATCATTAAAGATCTTTAGATTATCTGTTGTTTTTGTTGTATTTTTTTCTTTTTGCTGATCTCAAATTTATTCTGTTTTCCATTATCCATCTATTCATTCAACCACGAATAAAAGAGCATGCCATTATATGTCCTCAAAATCACTTTTTGATGTATTTGTGAGAGTTTCCTGATTACCTGGCTCTATTCATGCCTGCCTTATATATAAAGGTATGATTAGCTGGTTTTGTCATATACCTCATTCATACTCTTCATGTTATAAATGGGCAGGGCCTTTAACTATCCTGCTGAATACCCAAGTCAGGAAATTATGGTGATTACAAAAATAAAACCTGTAATTTCAGACATCTAAACACTGAAATTCGTGGGGGGAAATCATAGACTAATCAGCACCCTTTTGTGGGTCAGCTCAAACTAATTTTCAGTTACAAGTGCAAGTGTTTACAAGTTTTCAACCATAAATAAAACTGTTCAGATTGTATTATGTCTCTGACCTATTGCTGGCTACAGTGTTCCCACTTCAGCATTAATATGGATCAGATTTATTAGCTAAGAAAGGTCTGGTCTCTACATTTCCTTACATTGTTACCATCACGCTTCAGGTCAGATGAAGACAATGAAGAGTCAAAGTAACAGACGTCTTTATTAAATCTGTCATAAACAGTATGTGGGAAAAACTAGTAGATCGATCACAACACATATTATCGAACATATGAGCTCCATTAGTGAAGTGACGTGACACGTGGCCAAGTATGGTGACCCATACTCGGAATAAGTGCTCTGCATTTATCACATCCAAAGTGCACACAAACGGCAGTGAACACACACACACCGTGAACACACACCCGGAGCAATGGGCAGCCATTTTTGCTGCGGCACCCAGGGAGCAGTTGAGGTTCAGAGAGCACCTCAGTCGTTGGCTATTGAAGTGAGAGGAGTTGCTGTAATCACTCCCCCCCACCTACAATCCCAGCAATCCCGCAACCTTTGGGTACAGTCGCCTCTCTAACCATTAGGCACGATTCTGTTACCCTATTAGGGAGAAAGGACATACAATCTCCTAGTAGTCGAGCAGTGTCAATGAAGCCGCGGAATATCCATAGCGGTTACCTTGGAGTTTCATCGGTTAATAGAACTAGTACCACAGTTCGAAGGGCTGGTGGTGACATGGAACGCACCCCCTCCCACAGCCTTTTACAAAGAGAATGCCCAAATGGATTTTTTAATTTGAGATCTTTAATATGCCTTACTTGCCGTATGTACACATGAGGAATGTTGTTTGGTAATGTTATATGTATGATAAGAAAATTTGTAAAGATCTGTGGGCGTAAAGGGATTAGTTATTTTTTTGCATTTGTACATAAAAAGTTTGTCGGTATTAGGGTATTTTTGAATATTAGGAATTGTTTACCGTTTAAAAAACTAAACTACAAATATTATATAATATTTAGATCACTATATATAAATATATAGTATATTATAGTGCAATAACTATTATACATGGGTAGGGAAAGTTATTTCACCCCCCCCCGCCCCCCCCCCCCCCCCCCCCCCCCCCCCCCCCCCCCCCCCCCCCCTCCTGCACCCCCTAAATTTTTCACCTTTGGGCTATGAATTGCCCCAGCCATTTGCTAAAATCATTTAAGGTAATTTTTTTCCTCATTAATGTACACACAGCACCCGATATTGACAGAAAATCACAGAATTGTTGACTTTTTTGCAGATTTATTACAAAAGAAAAACTGAAATATCAAATGGTCCTAAGTATTCAGACACTTTGATCAGTATTTAGTAGAAGCACCCTTTTGATCTAATACAGCCATGAGTCTTTTTGGGGAAAATGCAACAAGTTTTTCACACCTGAATTTGGTGATCCTCTGCCATTCCTCCTTGCATATCCTCTCCAGTTCTGTCAGGTTAGATAGTAAACGTTGGTGGACAGCCATTTAGGTCTCTCCAGAGATGCTCAATAGGGTTTAAGTCAGGGCTCTGGCTGGGACACTCAAGAACAGTCACAGAGTTGTTGTGAAAACACTCCTTCGTTATTTTAGCTGAAATGTGCTTAGGGTCATTTGCTTGTTGCGAAGGTGAAACCTTGGCCATGCTCTGAGTCACATGAGCACTATGGAGAAGGTTTTGTCAAGGATTTCCCTGCGCCTTTGGCAACCGCATCATCTTTCCCTGATTTGCAAACAGTCGTCCTGTCCCTTGCAAGCTGCATAAGAGCTGAAAAAAACACCCCCACAGATGATGCTGCCACCAACATGCTTCATCTGTTAGGAATGTATTGCGACAGGATGATGAGCATGTGCCTGGTTTTTTTCTCCACACAAATACCCTGCTTAGAAATTAAGGGCCAAAAAAGTTAGCGTGGCTCTCATCAGACCAGATGAACTCTTTTTCTCACAATCTTGGATGTCCTTCAGGTGTTTTTTTAGTGTCTTTGCACTAAGGAGAGGAAACTTCCGCTCGGGCCAACTTGACATAAAGCCCCAGACTTGTGAGAGGGTGACATGCAGCTGATGGGTTTGACTTAGAACATACTTTCTCCCATCTCGCGACTGCATTCTGCGAAGCTCCATGCCACAGTGATGCGTTGGGTTCTTTCTTTCCCTCTTCACAAAAGGCTATTCCCCAACGATTAGTACAGTTTGCACGGCGACGGCCAGTCTCTTCTAGGAAGGCTTCTTGGTCGAGCCCAAAGTCTGTCCATTTCCGGAATGGAGGGCAACTGTGCTTCTTGGGAACCTTAAGCTGTAGAAGAAAGAAATAAAAAAATAAAACATTTTTTTTTTGTAAACTTGGCCAGATCTGTGCCTTGCCACAATACTGTCTCTGAGATCTTCAGGCAGTTCCTTTGACCTCATAAATCTCATTTGCTCTGACATGCACTGTGAAATGTAAGGTCTTATATAGACAGGTGTGTGGCATTCCTAATCAAGTCCAATCAGTATAATCAAACACAGCCTGGACTCAAATGAAGGTGTAGAACCATCTCAAGGATCATCAGAAGAAATGGACAGCACCTGAGTTAAATATATGAGTGTCACAGCAAAGGGTCTGAATACTTAGGACCATGTGATATTTCAGTTTTTCTTTTTTAAAAATCTGCAAAAATGTCAACAATTCTGTCAGATTTTTCTGTCAATATGGGGTGGTGTGTGTACATTAATGAGGGAAAAAAATTTACTTAAATGGTTTTAGCAAATGGCTGCATTATAACAAAGAGTGAAAAAATTAAGGAGGTCTGAATACTTTCCGTACCCACTGTAGTATGATTTATACTTATATATTAATATATAGATATGAAGTCTTAGAGCGTAATTGATATACCTGTATGGTGCTTTTTTGTGCCTGCATGTATATTATGATGTCCATGGTGAATACTGATGTTACAATGGGTGCAGGTGTGCACAAAGCAATGTGGCACTGAAGAAGAGCTTTTGTCTCGAAAACGTTTTGCACATTTCACTTTTTTACGGCCTCTGATTTAGCATTATAATAAAGATTTTTTGAGGAGGTTTTAGCCCTGTATTTAACCATGTGCGGATTGTTTTTTCTGTTGGCTTACACAAACAATACCAGACAAATGAAGAGTAAACACGGAGGACCTTAAAAACACATTGATGAAGAACTAATAACGAACAGCTGTGATGATTGAGTTAGTTTCCACGCTAAGACAAAGGAAAAAGGAAACTATGAACAAACTAAAAGTCCATGAAACTGAAACCAAAAGAGGCTGAACTAAGCACAACTGTGACAAAACGCCCCCCAGAGAATGGAGGACACAAGGCAGATCTGCACACTTGAGTGGGGTAACTGGAGATGTCGAGGGACTGGAGTGAGCCAGCAGTGGCAGGACTGAAGAACTGGCTGGATTGTGAAGAGGCGGGAGAGGGAGGCTGGTCGGGTGCTCTGCAGACACAGAATACTCTGAGCTGGGCAGGACCAGCGATGACGAAGACAGACAATTGTGAGGGGAACAGGATGAGCAATGACGAAGACACAGGTAATCTTGAACTAGGCGAACTCTGTGATGGAGACACAGGAATCTCAATACTGGGTGGGATCAGTGGCAGCGGGAAGAAAAAGGAGACTTCCTCCTCTAAACATTCCAAAAAACTCTATTCCATCAGGGTCCTTCTCCATACCCTCATACTCCAACAAGCATTCCATGGCATCACACGATGGTGCCTGCTCATAGACCTGGTCAGACTCCTTTTGGTGCTCAGACACTGAGGCAATGACTGGCTCTGTCCTCTCAGGCTCTGGCTGTCTCATCACGGCAGGTGTGAACTCCTCGGCTGGCTGGATGGCTGTTTGGGGACTGGAATTGGTGACGTGGTGATGGATGTGGGGTGGAGCTGAACGATCGTGCTGTTGTCCACCTCTTCGGCTTCTCCAACCTCGAAGGAGGACCCATCCACACAGAGGGCAATGTTGATGTACTCCGCTAAACTCCAACAGGAATTCCCACTGGGCACCAGGAAGCGGATGTCTTTGTCTAGCCCACACCAAAAGCCATCCATGAGGGTGACATCATTGCACGCCACTTGGTGACTTATGGTGACAAACTCCTCCACATAGTCCTCCAAGCAACGGCCACCTTGGAAGATAAAAATCACTCCTCCACTGAGTCCCGGGCAGCTTTGAGGTGCCACATTAACGGCAGCAATCTTTCCTCTTCTTCTCATCTTTAGGTCGGGTATTCCGTCACGCTTCAGGTCAGATGAAGAGTCAAAAGTAACAGAAGTCTTTATTAAGTCCAACAAATACAGATAGATCCACAAGCAGGCTAAACAGTGTGGCTTACACAAACAATACCAGACAAATGAAGAGTGCGCAAGGAGGAACTTAAATACACATTGAAGAAGAACTAATAACAAACAGCTGTGATGATTGCATTAGTGTCCATGGAAACAGATTTGTGGCGAGACACTAAGACAAAGGAAAAAGGAAACTGACTATGAACAAACTAAAAGTCCATGAATCTGAAACCAAAAGAGACTGAACTAAACATAACTGTGACAGTTACAGTCAGTGTGGCTATGAAACAAAATTAGCAATGTGTTATTGCAGAATACTTATGCTGATCAAAAGTAACTGGACTTTTACATGACAAAAATATATTCATATTTCAAAATAAATGCTTTTCTATTGATCAGAAAATACTGAAAAAAGTATCTTGTGTCTTGAGACTCAAATCAACATATTAGAATGAGTTTTGAACGATCATGTGACACTTAAGACTGGAGTAATGGCTTCTGAAAATTCAGCTTTTGTAAGTAATAAATTACATTTTAGAATATATTTAAAAAGAAGACAGTTATTTTAAAATGTAATAATATTTCACAATATTTCTGTTTTTATTTTACTTTTATTAAATAAATCCATCCTGGGTGAGCATAGTACTAACAAAAATATATAAAAAAAACACCAAAATTTTGAATGATATAGTAACATTAGTATAGTTATTATTGCTTATGGATCTACATATATAGTAAATAAATGAGTTTAGAATGATCACAAGACGACTTTGATGTAAGTCAGAAGTTATTTAAGTGCATAACAAATACAATAATTAGAAAATCCACACCTGCTCTATAAAATAAATATAATTTTATTTCAGTCAGACAAGGAAAATTAAGTGGTAGCTGTACAGCAGTCTACTGTATATGTTTGTTTATAACTATAATAATTCATGAGAAATGATACACAGTAAGGTTGCAGATCTAACACACCTGATCAGAACACACCTGCAACACATTTTTGGATAGGGACCCACAAGTAGAGAACCACTGTAGCAGGTCTTGTCAGTTATGTTATTTTGCTTTCAAATACATCTAGAAACAAAGCAAATCATTTATTCATTCAGTCTCACTCTTTTTAGCTGAAAACAGTGTTTCCCCGAAGCTTAGTCTGCTTACCATTTGTATGATTTACAATGGCACAGTAGGCACTTGCACAGTCACCATAGAGATATATCTGGTATCATAGCAATTCTGTAGCAGCCATCTTTGATCTACCACTCCAAATTGCCATGGTACAGTGGCCTGATCTTCTCATTTTAATTCTATGCACTTCTCAATGAAACCACAGTGTTTAGTCAAGCACTTACTGAATATATTGTAAACCATATGAAGTGAAACAAAAACATTTTAGGTAAAGCATCACTTGCATTCCTGAGAACGTTCTTTTAATCTAATCATAATTAGCCTTTTTTATTGACAGAATATTAATACCCTGAGAGAACAGCAGACGTTAAAATAAACAGCATCCATCTGCAGTGTTGTTAAAATAAATGTAAGTGCTCTTCTTTAGAATAAAGATCCCCTGGGGTGCTCTAAGCGTGTCAAGGGTTAGCAAGAATACTGGGTAAATGCAATTAATCATGCATAAGCGGTAAGGACACAATCACTCCCACTCACGTAACATGTAGCTAAGCTCTTCACACTGCAGAGATGCTTGAAAAACTGTTGTCTGGATGCTGGAAACAGCCTTGCCATTGTGTGACTTAATGAGTTGAAGTCAAAAGAAATAAATAGCTACAATGCTACAAAAGGAAAACCATTACTGTGACTATATCTCAAATGATTTTTTTTTTCTGACAAAGTAAACCAGTAATCTTAATGGTTTTCATAAACAAGTGCTCATACAAACCATCCTCCAGAGAGTCTTTTTTTTTGTAGCTGTTGTCTGTATTGGCGAATTGTGCAAGGTCCAGATGACGGCAACCAACCACAACAAAGCTTTCAATATTCATACACGCTGAATGGATTTAAAGTCACAAAAATTCATGCATTTTAATGGCATGAAATGACATTTCTGAAAATTTTGGAAGCTCCTTCCACTTTGCAATGCCTAAGCTATAGAAGTAGCACTCTAGCATGTTAAGGCAAAGTTCCTGAGGGTCTTTCATGTAATTGTCCATAGAGGCTCATTGGAAAATGTACCTCTACCTACATTTTTGCAAAACAATTCCCTGCAGTTTCCAGCTGAAATTAAATCTATCTATCTATCTATATATGGACTTATTTTCATGCAGTTCCTTGCACAAGGCTATGTTATGACCTCAAAACACTTTACCATATTAAATTATTTGCAAACAAATACATTTTGACATTTACTAATGTTTACATAATTTCTGGCATAGTAAATTTGCTTGGTAGCTCACCTGGTACAGTGCTGCACTTGCAATATGAAGTACTCTGGTACGAGTCCTGTAAAACATGATTCATGATAAAAACAGCTCAAAGACTTAGGTAGCAGCTAAAATTCCATGGCTTCAGCAAATGGGTTTTTCCAATGGTTATTTCCGTGGTTTTACCCCACCACTGCTTTGGTAACTTATGGTAGTATGGTCTTCCGATTGCAATATATTTAAATGTGATAGAGCATTAACCTTTTAGTTGTACTTACCAGACAATTTATTTCTGAACTGCAGCGATACGTACAACAACCAGAGTAATCAAATGTTCCCATTTACGTTCATCTGTTTTGGATAAAACTCACTGGACATTTCACTTTGAAAATTTGCAAAATGCAATGTAATTTAATTTGACAGAAATGTCACCACAGCAGGTACGTTTTTCCAGTGAGCCTAGGTTGCATTTGTCAGTGATTCATATAATAATAGTGCTTTACTATGAATTTTTCACATCACAGCCAATAAAGTTAAGTGAAAACTGTTTAATAAAGTTGCTTTAAATATCAATTTATATTGGCCTGAGAGGACACCAAAAACCAGAATGCATTCAAATACACAGTGGGTGTGAGGAAGCCATTGCACATTCAGACAAAATAATTTTGCAGAAGTTTTTTTTCTTTTTGAATAGGGAACATTGACGTAAACGTTACAAACACAACCTTGTGCTACACTCTTCGGTGTGTACTCTTAATCCCCTCATTTACAATGTTCTTTTTAGTCCTGTTAGACCCCACTCATTTCACAAGCACCTCCGATCAGTGAGCCGCATCGCGTTCATTGGCAGCAGGTGGGGATGGGTGGTTGTCCTTGCTGAAGTTCTTGTGTTGCCTTGCATTTGCGAAGTTTGACTCTGAGATAACAACCTTCACCACATGCGAGTCTTGACAATCACGTAACCGCAAATACACTCTGCCCACAGTGAGCAATAAGAATTAGGGAATTCTTATACTAAAAGTTTTTTTTAAGAGTTTCTATTTTTTATTTTAATTTATTTATTTGTTCCAACTGAACCCTGTCCCCGACACTAGATGCAACGATTCGTGCTTATCTGCTAACCGACTATCCAGTGTGTTGTGGAGTGCCACTCATGCACAAGGCCTTGTGGGTATCTGCTTTTGTTGCTTTTTGCTCTACACAGTGATTAAAAAGAAAAACAGCACTCCATGTTAAAAAGAGTGCCAACCCCAATCTAAATAGTAGCATTATAAGAGCAGATTCTTGACACTGATTTGAAAAATGTGTTTCTTTTCTCCTTTCGTCTCTTTGTTATGCAGCTACATGGATACTATAGCACTTCTCCAGCAGAATATGTACAGTTATACTGTGCTCAGGGTCAATTGTAATTATTTTATTAAACAATTTTCATGAAGTAATTCTTAATGGAAAAGCTATGGCACAGCCCACACTGAATGACAATACTTCCGATGCATCTTGGGAATTCTTATTAAAATTCTATCTTAAAGCTGTATGTCACCAAATGGAATTCCAAAAATAATGACTGTTTTCAATTAGGTTTCCAGAAGATTTCCCTATCTGCCATTGATTAGACAAACAGTTAGTCCCTCCCCCAAAATTATACCATTAGTTGAGCCAGTGTTAAAGCTGGACTATACTACATGAATTTTAAAATCTGAACGCATAAAAAGTGACATGTTAAGACATGGATTTCCCTGGTGCTTTAAAGAATCGAATCATAGACTTAAGCTATGTGAATTTTCTATGAAACTCTGATTGCTCAAAGCCTGCAGACTGTCTTATCCAGGCTGCAAAACTGGACAAAAATCTGGGCAAATTTCATGTAGTGAATTCCAGTCTTTATTCAAACAAACCAAACCAGATCACAGAGCCACAGTGTTCACATTTTTGTGGAAATCAGCCTGTGAATGGTTTGTTTATAGTTGTCTCTGCATATTAAGTTTATGTTTTTTTTTTTTTGGTTTTTATTTTAATATAAAAAAACTTTTAAAATCTTGGAGATATTCAGATCACGAACTGATAGCCTTAAAAAAAACATCCAGTGAGCTTTAAACATCCTGCAAGCCCACACAGCAGTACAAAATAAAAATAATAAAAAATAAATAAATAAAACACATCAAGATGTGTTGAAATTAAACACATTTTAGCCTTTAAGCTTGCAATCCCTCCAAACTAGATACTGAATCTAATCTGTGAGTCCTGTGGCAATTCTTGGGAAAATACATGATATCAACAAGCCCTGTATGAGAGAAGAGTTTTAAATTAGCAAAAGCCATGCTGACTGAAGGTACAGGCAGACCATGATCAATACACATTTCTCATTGTTTCACATGCGGTTCTGCCAATGCCAATAATCCAATTACAGGCTGCAGTCACAGATACACTTTGACAAAGGAAAATAGCCAGATAGAAACTGAGTGGGAGAGAGTGTCCCACTTAACTCGCATATGGGCTTTGACAGAGTCCGATTAATTAACACCTCGGTTTCATCACAGGTCTGGTAATGTAGAATCAATACGTCCTTCCGAACTTAAACTCAAAATGTCTTTAAAGATTCAACAATGGCTGAATGACCATTTCTTTAAAGGAAACATGCAAACATGCCTATGCAGCATCTTTAAAGTCCCAGGGAAATCCGTGTCTTGGCAGGGCAAGCATTCTAATCCTTTATAAATCAACAGAGTTGATACAAATCTGTGATTCAGTGTTTTGTGAGAGTGTGCTGAATAGAGGCCAGCCATCAATTATCTAATCCAATCATGTGAAAGCAACTTGAGCAAAGATGCTATTACATTCAGACAAAGGAGTGTAACAGAGACAAAGGAGTGTAAGATCTTTAAATAAAACATTCATAAAATGTCAATTACTCACTCTGTCCATACCAGGTTGGGACTAATCTCCCTAAAAACAACAACAACAACAACAACAACAACAACAAAAACAACACCTGAGCATTGCTAAACTATACTACCATCTAATATTTTAAATGGCCGTCAACGGAGAAAGATGCCCTTGCTCATGTCATGATGAATGACCCATTATGGCAACTGACTAGTAAAACATGAAATTACTGCCATCTAATGTTCTTCAAGAGCTTCAAGAGCATTGAAGTTTTGCAATGGATGACAAAAGACCATACCATTGAGTTCACTGATATTTGGAGTTAGGTGTCCTCATTTGGCTATGTACTGTAAGAATGGCAGTTGCTTATGGTGCACATGTGTGCAGTTATATTGTCCATCATAAAATACAAAAGAGTTCCTCATTTTTATTTTTTTTATTTTTATGATAGACCCATTTCTTATTTTGATGACAATCCAGACATAAGCAGTGCTAAGAGATAAGAGTCAAACCAAGGGAACCTCAGGGAACGCTTTTGAGAGTGATGACATAATGTGTATTTACCTAAAACTATGTACTATATATTGAAATGAGTATTAATTTTCATTCATGCATCCAGGATACTTCAATAGATCCATCATCCCTGCAACCCTACGTAAAATAAACTGTTTGGAAAATGGATGGATGGTTAAACTGTCATACTCAAAACTCCTGTAATCATTGATAAATGACTATTGTTAGTGTTTATGATAATAAATGATTTGTATACCTAAAACAACTGTGTCTTCCTAGCTATTACTTTACGCATGATCATGATAAATGCATTGTAACAATCACATAACTTGTCAGCTTTATACTAGCAAACAACTGCCAGGAACGACTCCTTAAGTAAATTAATTCCAAATTTAAACAACAGAGATTCAGCTCCTTTTTACAGAGCGTATTTTAGCCAAATTTTGTGGTGTGCAATGCCTGGTTGTGTATTGTTTGTCAAATTTAAGCAATGCAATGAGTCAAAGCATGGCAGCATGCATGCATTTTCCTTCACCGCTTTTTGTGAAGTGGTATTTTGATGTACACTTGTTCCCTATGTCGTTTGCAGTGCCCTTCAGACTGATCATATATCCTCCATGCGATTTAAAATCAGTAACACTTTTGAATACTGTACCTTTATTAATGAATAACTACATAAGAACACATGTGTAACACAATATTAGCACTCTAATAACTAACATTAATGAATTAATAAATAATAGGGCTTAATCTAATGTGGTAGTCAGGAACTACTATTTTTTTTCCATGCCTCCCCAAGAACTACTGTAAACAGGTTCATAATTAATATGGATAATGCATAATGTATAATTAATTCTAAAGCGGAGGTATGGTAAACCACTAGTAATGGCTCAAGTATTACCAAATTCTTCAGAAGGAATGACTAATTATTTGAATCAGTATTCTAAAGTGAATAACACAATAACTCTCTAGTAATTAATGAAATCATTGTAAGATTTGGGTTTCGCGGTTTTTTGTTGAACGATTCTTCCCGTTACATAACTCCTTTTGCTAGATTTGGTAACACTGGAGTCATTACTAGTGGGTTACCGTGATCTTCACTTTAGAATACTGATCTAAATAAATAGTAGTTCCTTTGACTACGGAGATTGGTAATATGAGTCTTATTCGTGGGCCACCATGATCTTCACTTTAGAATTAATTATACATTATGCATAATTCACGTTAATTATGAACCTATAGTAGCTCTTAGAAGTTCACCAGGATTCCTTCATATAGCAGTAGCTTATGCCTAGCTAAAGTGAAAGTACCACTTTCAACTGAGCGCTCTTACTTCCTAATCGTTAATCAGAATTTATTGTTAGTTAATAGTAGTTACTAGAATGTTATTAGTGCATTAGTTATTTGTTCCTGTGTAGTTATTCATTAATGACAGAACAGTATTCTAAAGTGTTACCAAAATCTCATGAGAGCTGAACAGCCTGTGAAGTCCACTTCTCAGGTCACTATTGGACAATTAGAACACACACACATAGAATGTGTTATAAAGTACTGGTGTGCAGCCTGGAAATCTTCCTTCCTGCAGATTTTTGTCTCAACCCTGCTCTACACACCTGCCGGTAATTTTCATGTGAACCCACAGGCTTTGATTAGCTGCTTCAGGTGTATTTGATTAGAGCTGAAATTAGACTCTGCAGGATGGTCGATCTCCAGCAGCAGGATTTTGGCATGCCTGGTATAGTTAGACATTCATTAAAGCATTATTTTTAACACAATGTTCTTCGCAGAACATGCAAAGAGATTCTTCACCAATTAATATAAAGGTGATTGTAATGCAGCTCAGATGCTATTCTCATAGTCTCTCAATTAAATCATGACAGCAATTAGGCGGTAATTCCTTTAAGGTCGACAGAGGACCCAGCGCTAGATACTGAGGGACTAGAAATTTGCTATCCAGACCTTTGACCTTTTCTTTTGCCCTGAATGTCACTAGTAAAACTATGTGTTTTAATTTGTTCTGTAAATCAATTCATATTTTACTGTTATTCTAAATATTTAATCAAAAATACACAAATGAAGACAGTTGGGGTTATGTATATAGGGTTATGCTGTATGTATTTATATATATATATACTACTGTTCAAAAGTTTGGGGTCAGTATTTTTATTTGATTATTTTTTTCTTATTAATCCTTTTATTCGGCAAGTGTGCATTCAAGGATCAAAGTGACCTGTCCACATCTAAATACTTTTTATTTCTTCAAAGAATCCTGGAAAAAAATATTCACCGTTTCCACAAAATATATTAAGCAGCACAACTGTTTTCAACATAAAAATAATAATAATTATAGTATTATTACTTCCTTGTGTAATTTTTCATAATAATAATAAATGTTTCTTGAGTACAAAATCAGCATTATTAGAATGATTTCGGAATGATCATGTGACACTGACGCAAGGAAAATGGCTGCTGAAAATCAAGCTTTCATAAGGAATAAGGAAATTTAAAATGTGTATTAATATTCAGTAAACGGAAAACCGTTATTTAAAAATTCTAATTTTTTGGACACTATTTCCAATATTACTGTTTTTACTATATCATATTTCCAATAAATTTACAGATCTATTTTAATCAGTGAAAAATGGATACATTAGTTTGAGACTCATTCATGGATATATTACACCATACATGGATAATCTTTCAAAATTCATCAGTTCTCATTGTGGCAACAGAATTCAACACTGCTTAAACCCACCAAGTATTTGACCAGCAGGCAGGTTTTTCTTTGCCCATTACACATTTTCAAAGTATAATTAGGGGACTATTTCTTCAGGTTCGCACTACCCCAACACTGTAGTCAACAGCATTCCTGGAAAAAATCTTGCTGAGTAGGAGAGTTCTGCACAAAGAGGCGATCAGGTAAATGAGGTACAGGCTGGCAGTGTGGGTGTCGCTACTCAACAGACGGAACGTTTGATTGAGAGGCTGCAATTATTCAGAGAGAAAGGCAATGTGCACAACCCAGGTAATATTATGAGCTGTTTCATAAAACTACCCACATTTCTGTACAAAAGTGTCCTCAAGCTGATGAAATCACACTGTTATTGTTATGCATTTTGCTATCTGTTGTCTTCCAGAGGCCATTTGTGAATGATGCATGGGTCTTACGTCACCTAGCGCCATTCAGACTTCAAAGCTCTTCAGTTCTGCACCAAATTACTGTCAAAACTGCAATTCTTTACAGGAACACCCACTTGAAGCAAATTAAAATGAGAAACGGTAGGTCTTTGGGTCAAAGCACATGCTTCATGCAGAGTCTACATGTAAAGACACGTATAGATTGCAGCTGGCTCATTGACTTTTATGCAAGATATTTCACATGACTTTAATACTTAGAACCATTACACAACACAAACAGACAAAAAGGAACAAATAACCCTAGACGACGCCCATATTCAGGAACGTGCCTGTGTTTTCGGTTGTCTTGTTGCAGTCAAATAGTCAAATCTCTCTAGGATACAACTCCATACATTAATACTCACTCCCACTTATACTTACCCACCATATGGGCTGTTTTTCGTTTCCCTCTCCTGGTGTCGCAAATGCATCGCCCACAATGGCAAGTGGAGCAAAAAACCCGTGCTGATTCACTTGCTTTTGTATAGTATAATACTCTCTTGAAAAGGAAAATGCATTCATGTATATATTTAAATAAATCGGTTAGGGAGAGCATGGAAAGTAACACTTTGATTTTTTCTTATAATTTCAGCCTACGAGTAACTGTTTATGACACTAAAAATTTCAATGAAACATCGGCAGGTTATTATGCACAAGCATTACCTAATATTCATAATACAGACTATGGTTAACACCGATAGTTTGATGACAAGACTGATAATCACTAAACTATTCGTTTCATCATTTTTAAAACCTCAAAGAGACACTCTGTTAAATGTGAATTATACATAGTAATCTAATAATCATGCCTCATATACACTGTATTATTAACAGCTTGGCCAACAAAACAACAAACAAACCGCTTTGTGCGTACATGCACGGACCTGAGATAGTGATAATCATGATAGACCCACGGAAGTCTCCGGTATGTATACATATATATATATATCTATATTCTATATATATATTGATATTGGTATTGATACTAAATCAAGACAAAAGAAAAAGACAAAAAAATTTACATAATTAGGATCTTTTTTTTTTACCAAAAAAATAATTAGGGAGAAAAAATACACATTGAGTGTACCTTCACATACTATAGAACTATGGTAGTGTCGTGGTGATTAACGTCTTAGCCATGCATTAAATTTAAACTATCCCTTCTCTCAAACTATTTCTGAGGATGAACTATTGTTACACTGATGCCAGTTCATTTATTGAGTTTTCCTCGCTGCAATATACTAATAAGCCTTTTGCGCATTAGTTCACGGTATAAAACTATGCCTCCATAGACTCTCTGTTTGCTGAACACAGACAAATAGACATTAATATACAGCCCATGCACTTTTCATTACTGAACTATGAAAATATTTCGTGTTTGTTCTCACTGGTGCTTGACATGGTACAGAAATAAACAGCAAAAATCCTTTGAATGATGGAAATATCCATAAGCTGTCGGCTGCCAAGGGTGCTATGCACTGCGAGGTTCATCATACTCTTTTGACGATCTACCGGTAGGTGTTTACATCTCACGGTCCTTTAAACACTACAGTAGGTGATTCAATAGCGTTATGATATTTTCAGTAGCTTAGTAGTCTTTAATAGTTGAACATTCTATTGCAATTTCACATAAAGGGTCGGTGTGGGTATAAATTATTACAGAAGACATTTCACAGAAGATTGATTTACTTAAATCCCAAGATCGAAATTTTATGATCTTTAATGGCTGTCTGAAAATGTACAGAACTTTCCATTCTGTAGATGTTACTGTTTGCAGTTTTTTTTCCTTCCCCAACTGACTCTTAAGGACATGGTGAATTGTACGTCGCGTTACTATGGAATCTGCCCCACGTTTATGCCACAGTAATATAATAAATATTTATCCAATGCGACTTTTATGTGAGATAAAAACTTCTGACTCTCGGAGGGGAAAAAACGTCCTCATTACATTGATTTGTTTCGCACGATAAATTAACATAGACCCGAGAGAGATTTAGACGACCCATTTAATTCATATTGAAATACCCAAATGAATCGGAGTCAAATTGGGAAATCTATATTGATACCCAGCCCTGTTTACCAATAGATTAACAGTGAATGGGTTAAATCCTAAGTGCTAGTTATTGATTTTATTTCCACTGGACATTCGGTAACAGCAAATATACTGTGGGCTGTTTGTGGTCATTTTAAAATGGTTGGTGGTTAAAAAAACATTACTACAACTTGATGTCTGGTAAATGCATTCAATTACATTAGGAAAATGTGATTCTTTGTGATGCAATATTCAGCACATAAATCGCTCAAGAGCTTGAGGCCATCAGGACCACTAATATTAAAGACTGGGTTGTCAGAAGACATTTGAAGTCAGTTTGTTTGAGCTAACATGCTGAAAGGCTTACTTGAACATTCTTCATACATTCCCCAGCGTCAGTACAAAAACCTGATAGCAACTTTCTTATGGCCTCTGGGTTATATGGGGAAAAGAGACGTTCTTTATTTTGATTAAGACTTTCATAAGAGAATTCCCAACAGAAAGGAGTTTGTTTTGCCTTTCTGTTCTTGGCAACAGTCTTGTATGTGCCTTATTCTAGATGGGATGTTTTGAAGTCATGTAATTTAACAACTATTAAAAAGAGAGAGAAAGAAACACTTGTAGTTAAGTAACTTCTTTCTTAACTGACCTTTAACTGTTAATAATTATAATTACCAGCCCATCTGATGGACTTACAGATTACCAAACTCATCATTTGCATACTAAATAAAACAAATATTTAAATGCAACTTCAAAAAAACTATACTATTTTCAACCAAAGAATAGCTTAACAGCCAGCTTAAAAATCAAAAGTGCATAAAACATGCTTTTAGGTGAATTGCAGGGTTCAGTCTTCTGGCCTATAGGGAGCAAAACATTGTGCATTGTAGCAAAATGCCAAAAAAAAAGTTCAATATCAACAGTATGAATAATCATGAAATGACACATTTCTTGGAGAAACAATCAAACACTTATCACACCTCACCACATTATATGACAACAAAACACTGCATTTAAAATTGCTAACAACAAAAGTGCCCTGGACTACTGGGAGTTGAATGTGAGAAACGATTTATGCTTTCGCTGTGTTAATGTTTTGTTTGCTTTGCTTATGCCATTGCATCAAGGTTAAAGACATGACTCCGAATATAGTGAAAATTATAACACATTTCGGCTTGATGTAAATGGATTAAGCTTTCCTATTCATACAGTAGTTAGCTACACTGAACTATTAACAGAAATTAAATTGCTAACTATACTGAAGGTCCTTGAAGAGCAAATGTTTTTACTGTCATCAAATTACAAATGCTGTCATTTATTCTTGGCAAACACATTAAAAAATTTAATTAAGGCAACTGCATCAAACTTGTGAACAAGTGTCACTGCTTGTAGAGAGTATTTACCACAAGTTATCACTGTTGAAAAGACGACATTTGTTGGTAACCAGCATTCTGTTTTGGATGCCTTGTGATGGTGGAATGACAACCAGACTTGGTCTACCAGCTAAATCAAAACACCAAACCAGTTAGAACAAGCCTAAAAAGCCTGCATCGAAATTCATTCTGATCTAAGATGTTCTTTTCGACAGGGATGCCAATGGGTAGAAATTACCACCTGCTGTTTAAATACCCTCCATGTCTTGCCAGGCTGCTGGCTGAACTAATTAAACTGTCACAAATTTCACTTTACCCGAAATCATTTTACATCCTTAATTTATTATAATCCCACAAGAAACCAGGACATAAATGAACCCTTTTGAATTGAATGGCACCACTGATTAATGTCGCATGCCACAGTCACCATAGTCCAGTTGGCTCTGCTGCAGAAAACCTCACTTAAACTCCCCATGATGCCTGGCAGCATTAAGTTCATTATCTCTTCAGCCCTCTATAACTAGCACTGTCCCAGCAGACATCTGAGAAGCTTCCTCCTGCCTCTCTGCATGCTCACTAAACAGCCAGCCATGTTATAGTCACGTTGACTGGATGCGCCAAAAGAGGTTGATCGATACTAGGCACCTTTGTCCCACTAAATGTCCTTCGATCAATACAAACTGTTTCATTACTAATGTTTCTGGGCTTGAAGAGATTCACGGCTCAGGGGAAGTGGTTATGGCATAATGTGTTGCGGCTCTATTGGATTAATCTGAATGTCACTCAGCATCATTCACCGTGCTATAGAAATTTATTTCTCGTATAATTGAGTCTTGCAGGCATTTGTGGTGCCCTAAAAGAGATATGGATACACTCGCTGAAGGAGTTTTATTTTAAAAATATGTTTCATATTGTTATAATTTGCAGTTAAATGCTAATTTCTAAAACAACAGAAGGCTACATGTTTGAATCACAGTATCAACATAAAGTGCTGAGAAGAAGTAAGTACACCCCATTCAATACATGCAGTTTTGTTATAACATATGTTGGCATATCAATACTGGAATTTTATTGGGATAGTATTTATGAGTGAGGGTGATATAATTTAACAAACAAACAAACAAAAACTATACTATTTTCACCGCTCTGTAACTTTTAAATATTTTTTAAATATTTTCTTGGAATTACACACACACACACACAACACACACCACCCCACACACACACACACCACACACACACACACACCCACACAACACACACACACACACACACACACACACAATATTACCATTTCCAAAAGTTGTCTGTAAGTTTTTGTTTGGCGTCTGCATATATTCCACAAGGTAACCATTTGTCACATTTATTCGATCAAAAACGTTATTAGCAGAAAACTGTTGTAATATTGGAAATTATTTATCCAATTGTTTAAATAACTTAATTCCTACAGCTTTAACTGCCACTGATCACTTCAGATATCATTCTGATTGTTATTTTGGTGTCAGGAAACATTTCTATTAATATCAATGCGCAAAACCGTTGTTTAATGTTTGTGTTAAAATTATATATTTCATATCAGGATTCATTAATGAATAGAAAAGTCAAAGATCATTTATTTGATATAGCACCCATTTTTAATTATACTGTCTTTACTGTCAATTTTGATAATTTTAGTGCATCTGCTGAAAAAAAGTATTAATTTCTTTACAGAAAAAAAATATCTGACTGACACAAATGTTTGTAGTTTATCTATAGTGTACATTTAAAACAGACAGTGCTGTGAAAAATCTTGAAGGATTTTTTTCCCCTGTGGAAAACAAAAGGAAATATTAAGTCAAAATTGCTTTTTTATTCTCCATGAAAATCACTAGCTGTCAAGTTCAGGTCCACTTTTGTTAGGCTTAATTTTAAAAAATGCATTCGATTTGAACCAAGTCTCAAATGAGCAAAAGGAGAAAAAGGTTCTAGGCAAACACATCTTATACATATGGAGAACCACTAAACTGACAAAAGCCTTTTTTCCCCCCTTTGGTCGTGTCTTATCTCAACTAAATCAGCAAGTGAGCCACAAACACCTCTGCTGGTTCACAGGTTCATGACTCCCCTCTCTATAACTCTGTATCTCCCTCTTCATACCCCATGAGGAAACAAAAAGGGAGGAAAAAGCCATATCATTTCAGAGCAGTAGGAGCTCACTAGCTTAAAGGAAAAAAAGTAAACTAATTGGAAATTGTTTTGGCATTAGAATAAGGGATGCATCATCTCAGCGTGGCTGTAGTGATGCTCTCAGCCTCCTGTGGGGAATTCTATTGAGGCTCTACATATAAAGAGACAAAAGGATGGAGCGGTTTAGGCTCTCAGATAGTTCTTCATGTCGCCAGAGAGAATCACATGGCACATAAACACACAGAGACAGCCGATGCACCTAACTGGAAAGCGGTCCTCTTGTCTTGACACTAGAATTTTGTGGGGTCATTTACCATGTAGACTACATCAGCTGCATTGTCGCATGTATGTAGCTGCTTGATCCCGGTGTTCTGACTGAGTACAGAAAGCCCCGGGTCTATGAGGTATTGCGGGAGACATCAAGGTTGGTAAAAGGTCCAAGTGCAATCTCCCAGTGTTTTGATCCCCCCCATGGCCATTCTTACTCACAGCGTCTTATAGCCCACCCGAGTGTGGACTCTCATGTCAGCTCTGGGAGCTTACTACTATATTCTAATCTTATAGATAATATGCTTAGATATTTTCTATATATTTTTTTTTTTTTTTTTTTTTACATCGAGTCTTACGCCGTTTGAATAATAAAATGTTTTTTAAATACCCCCCCCAGGATCTAAAACACGCATCAGCTCTTGGCATCCACTCATTCATGGCTGGAAGAGGATGCAATAGTTGCTGGGGAAATGTTTAACTCCGGCACGTGTCTGCATATTCTGTCAGGTATTCTGAGTTGACTAATTGCCTCTAGATACTATCTTTATTTGTGTTTGACCACTTTATACAGAGGTGTCGCGTTTCTTTATTTGCACATTTTCTATTCAGCTGTTTCTTTGTTTTTAACGGCATCTTTTCTATCGGGGGGTTCCAATGCTTCAAATTCTTGATAAGTTATTTCCCCCCCAATGTCCATTAGTTTAAGTTTTCATAAAATCTTACTTGTCAAATGTGACGAATACAGCAGTCTTGTTGACCACTGAATTTCAATAAGCTAACCTTTATTTGAAATTGAAATAAAATTAAATAAATTAATGATATTTATTATTTGTACATCAATGTAAGTTTCATTTCTATTAGGTAAATCAATATAATTTGTAAGTTTGAATAATTATTAATAAGGAATTATTTTGAATAAAACAGTTTAACTGGTGTGCATCAGGAGCAATGAAAGCTGAAAAGATCTAGTCTCAGATGTGGTTATTATTATTGATGTATGCAGCAAAGATGTCTGGTTAATAGAGCTTAAGTGGAATTAGCTGTCTGCCTGTGGTGAGAAATCATCATCCATGCCCAGACAGAGAATACATTAGTATATGAGCTTCTTAGTTTAGTCTTATAACATGCAAAACCTGCCTCCAAGTTCTGTTTAAAAGTCAGATTTTTTTTTTTAATGTTTGGAAGCTAAAATGATTATGCAGAAATGTCTGAAATAGAGGAATAATACTGCACATTACTACAACTCCAAACCTAATTTTGAATTCTTAGCCATTCTCCTTACATGAAGGGTTTAAGACAGTCATAGTACATTGACAATGATTTGTTAATTATCACAACTGTGATGTGAAATGGTTTCCGCCAAGATATAATGTAATTCAAATCATATTTAGGCTTAAATGACAGTGAGAGACCAACAAGGGATGAAAAAAAATAATTTCAGTAAGATTGCTTTACCATTTCCCTCACTGCCTGTTGCTGAAAAGCCCTTTTTGATGCTGAATCTTGCATTCGCCCAGTCCTTGATGTTACATGACGTTTCGTCAAGGAACAACTTCATATTTTTGACAATAGGATTACATTTCCAACTCCCTAGAGCTTGAAACAGTTGAGCGTCTTACTGCATTTCGCATCCATTCGCCGATCTCCGGCTGCCCCTCCCTCCGGCAGCGTGTAGCACCTTTTAGCTGTAGCTAGCATAGATCTTGAATCTGAGAGACCGTAGTCATCTCATTCAAAACTGACCAAAGAGTTTCTATATTTTTCCTATTTAAAACTTGACTCTTCTGTAGTTACATCATGTACTAAGACCTACGGAAAATGAAAAGTAGTGATTTTCTAGGCCGATATGGCTAGAAACTATACTCTCATATTTCGGCATAATAATCAAGGGAACCTTTGTGCCGTAATGGGTGCAGCTTTGCGCCGCAATGATATTATGCTTCGCACCTGCCACAATAGGTAACTTCCGTCAGCCAGCAATACCAAACGTGGACACTGCTTGCATAGGGGAGGCGGATGGGGGATATTTTCGGCGATGGGAATATTTCATTGCAATTCATATCAAAACTCGAAACTTTCCTTTTTCCGTCCGCGTCCAGTAACGATGTAACACAGAGAGTCAAGTTGTAAATAGGGAAAAAATATAGAACTTCGTAGAAAATCTCTAGACGAGTGCTAACAGGTCTATCAATCAAGATCTATGCTAAGCTACAGTCCACCGTGCCTACCGCCAGACAGGATTGACAGATCGATGAATGGATTCGAAAAATGGACAAATCAACTGTTTTTTAACGCTAGAGGAGTTGGAAATGCGCCTATTTCAAAAAAATATTGGAGATGGTTTCAATTAAGACAACACAAGATTACTCAACTTATTATATTTAAAAAGTGGAATGGCTAAATGATCTGCATAATTAATAAAACAGTCCTAATCATCCAAATCGTTGTCTACAAGGGATGCAATTTCAACCAATGTTTTTTAAAGAATGATCGCTTGCATATATATGTATAACACATCTTTAAGTTAATTGTCATTAATTGTAATGCTCAGCTTGATTCCAGGTGCATATTCAGACCTGTTTCAGGGCAGATCAGTAAACCCCAATTTTTGGCTAATTGACTGTAGTATCTCTATTGAAAATCTTTTTTAGTAGGCAGGACTGTTCTCATGAACTCTCAAACACACACACACACATATTATATATATATTTAGATACTCTATATATCTCTATTGATGATTATTTGATGCATATTAAAAATGGCAGCAGTCTAAGAGAAGCAGGGCTAATAAAGTTGGTGTTCTGAGATGAGACGATGACAACATTAATCACAGTCTATAATAGATAAAGGCTTAAAGTGAGAGAGATGGTGAGTTGGGTTGTGTAAGGGCAGAGTAAGAGAGGCCACATGGTCGCTCATCTCATTTGAATCACATGGATGGTAATTAATGTGGCCACTGGGACGTTGTGATGGTTGTCAGTGTGCTGTTCTAGGTTTTTGCCCTTGAGGAACATTGCCACCATGACACACCCTGCTGGGAAACAGCAGTGCCATGACTGCTGTGATCCATAAGTAAGGTCATCATTCATTCTCTATAGGGTGGGTGACAAGTGCAGCACTACCCTAAACCTCATTGTTAAAAGGCGTTTTTGAAGGAAAAATTAGGGACACAATATGGTTCTGAAAAGTCAAGCTACAAATGTAATGTTAAACAAACAACAATAAAGTGAATGGTTTAGCAAATAGTGGTAATGCATTTTTACTGAACTGTTCAGTGTTCAGAGGAACTTGTGTTTCCAGTGTTGAGTGGAATGAGCCTTGAGGCTTTCTTCCCTCCATTATATTACTTTGGTCTTACCACTCTCACCATACTCACAGTCATCTATCATCTGGCCCCCAGTGATCAAAGTGGATGAGACAGGGTTTTTTTCTTTTCTGCTGGTTTGATGGATCTAGTGCCACTAGGTTCATCAGCAAATGAAAGGCTTACCAATTCCCAACACACCTGGCCAGCAAGTATGCAGGCCCATGACTTTGATTTTTCCCCCTTTTTTATCCACTTAGGAATCATAGGATGTTCTTAATGGTACCGAAAACAAAAGTT
The DNA here is from genome assembly GCA_018155175.1 of Sinocyclocheilus anophthalmus. Classification (NCBI taxonomy): domain Eukaryota; kingdom Metazoa; phylum Chordata; class Actinopteri; order Cypriniformes; family Cyprinidae; genus Sinocyclocheilus; species Sinocyclocheilus anophthalmus. The sequence continues at coordinate 62,447 of JADLZN010007225.1, forward strand.
GTATGACTTGATGGAACATAATTGAGCTTCTCAAAGCAAAATTCAAGCTATTATGAAAAAGCATTCAGTTAATTAGTAAAACTTCGTAAATGTAAAATTTTATGGACGCTTATGTTTGATATATTTTTAAGATGTTTAATATGGGTAGTTTATATAATAAAAACTATATAACAAACTTATATAGATCACGAGTTATATATAACACGTAATTATAAAATAATATCTATCTGTCTGTTATGTTATCTCTTGTATCGATATTCTATAATATCACATAGGCTATTATAAAACGTATTTCTGAGTATCATAATATTTTCATTTATAAAACTTTTATGCAGTGCTAAGTAAATAAAGATGTCATATTATATTACGCAAACCCCTTTATATATGAGTAGAAACTTAATAAATTTTGTACCAAAAGTAGTAGTAAAACTCATTTATAACAATATTATATAAAGATTTTTTTATTTATAAAGCTGTTCTTTTTGTAATACCCACTTTATATTTTAGAGCTGCGATATATGATTAGTTGCTACAGGATCTACAAACACAAAAAAAAATTCTAAGATACAGCTTTATTACTGGCTCAAAAACTAACTTTCAAGAACCAAAGGGGAAACAATTGTCGTAACAAAGTGGATGGGGCAGTTTCTAGTTTCCGTTTTGTGTCTCGAAAAACGCTATTCATACAGATTTCTAAGGTCATTCCACGAGTCCTGAGCCTTACGCAATGACCAACAATAACGGGCCGAGCATGTCAGCTACCAGCACTTCTCACCCCGCCTTTATTAACTCTTAAAATGATAAGCGCAGGGCACGCAAGGACCAGTGGTTGTTCACTTTAAATGGGGTCAGGGGTTAGGGTTTGTGCTTCGTGATCGTGCTTGGAAACCCTGAAAAATCGAATAGTGTGTATTTTACACGCCAGAATATGAAAGTAGGCTGCCGTAGGCAGGGAGGAGTCACTTGTCAATGTCTTCCCCCCACACCCGGACTAGGCCCTCAAGGTCAGGGGGAACTCGGCTTCCATTCTCTGTAAGGCAGAGAGCCGTCTACGAACAATGGAGTCTAATCAGCACACCAAAGGTTGCTCTTAAAGTGTTACTCTCTTACTACTTCTTAATACTTTAGTCAGATTCAAGCCAGGCCCTCTCCGCGCATTTTTTTCAAGCACGCTGCTGCATTTGTGAATCTCGCATTATTGTCAACTAGTACACTCGATGCCCCTACGACTGTGGTGCTGCCTAGAACTTGTTGCCTATATCTTGCCACATTATTGCTCTGGCCTCGAATTTTAACTGACGCCGGCAAAAGAACTCTGCCTTGATAGTTTTGAGCACAGGTAATAAAGAGCGCACCCATTGATCCCAACTGACTGTGGCACACCTTGTTCACACGGCTTGCAGAAGATGCCTCTAATTACGAAAAAAGGAAAATAAAACTCACTATTATGTGGGACCTGGAACACAAAACTAAGTCTTAAGTCGTGGGTATATTTGTAGCCAATAGCTCAAAAATACACTTGTTAGTTTCGGAAATTTCCTACTGCTTAAATATATTGATAACTAAACGTTTGATAGTAAATATGCATCGCTAAGCCAAACTATTGGACAACTTAAAAGGGATTTTCTCAATATTTTGAGTTTTGCACCCACAGACTCTCCAGATTTCACATTACGGTTATACTGCCCAAATTATTGTCTTTCCTACAACACACATCAATGGAAAGCTTTAGTATATATCAAATAAAATTTTAATATCAAATTTTTTTGTCATAAAGTTTGTTGTATAAATGTGTACAACAATATCATAGATATTTGTTCAACAAACATATTTTCAAAAACTAATTTTACTCATAAATTTAAGTTTTATATTAAAACCTTAATTTTGATTAGTAAACTGAATTGTAAGAACTTAATTTGAATAACTTTAACGGCGATTTTCTACACATACGTTTTTTATTTTTTGCATCCCCTCCGGATTCGATTTTCAAATATTTATAATTATTAATGTAAATTCTAATTAATAAATAAAATACACATCAATGGAAAGGCTTTATTCATTCAGCTTTCAGTCCTGATGTTAAAATCTCAATTAGAAAATTGACCTATGACTGGTTTTTGGGTTCAGGGTCACTCTCATATAGAAAGCGTCAATATTTTGGTGTAAAGTGTGAAATAAGTGTAATCTTTGCTAAATAAATAAAGTATTTCAAAGGGTATTTATCTTACCATCCCAAGCCCTGTTGTCAGAGGTATTCATCTTTAAATTGTTGTGACGGACATTTATTCAGTTATCTGTTCGTCTTAGTTTTTTTTGTACAATTTGTTGAGGGCGGTGGTCCACTCTGGACATTACAATGAGCATCAGTCAGATGAAAGCCGCCCTGTAAAACCCGTGTTCATAAACAGATTTAGTGTTCTGCTGCATATATTTTGATAGACAGAGGAGTGCAACTGACAGCTTGTTTCAAGGGATTTTTTTGGGACAAAGTTAATACATGCCACAAGCCCCAGCGTAGGGCAAGTAACCGGAGAGGAGGCAGGGACTATGAAAGCGAGTGTTAAGGAGATCTGTACGGAGGAAAGTCTTGGGATATCCTCTGATAGCGCTTTATGAACCCGTTAGAGAAGAACAGGTCCTGGGCCCCGCCAACAGCAATGCACTTTGGATCCTGAGATCTCCCAGCCATAGTGTTGCTATAGAGACGACATGACTTACTGGGCTTACCCATCACTCATGATTTTTTCCTTTGTAACACGGCCTTTTGGCACATGTGAAAAAGTGTTAACATGTTGTGCAACACGACACCAATGCATAAAATCTAGCATCCTTTGTCACAAAATAAACCTGTCGCCGTCTTGTGAAAAGCAAACAAACTGTGTTTGACTGGGGACTATGTTAAGAATCACAACAAACATTCACTGTACTTCACCCGGGCGGCGAAGGGGCAGTTGTAACATATGTCATGTTTCCAAAACTTACAAACGTACAAACTCTTGTTTAACAGCCCATTCTGTGCCACTCGTTTTTTTTTTTTTTTTTCCGTGGACGACATTACTAATGATCTAAAATAAGTTTGAAAAGCTTAAATTTACACTTGCCAATTGTCGTCAAACACTGTGTTCCAATGACCAAAAATCTATGTATGATGTGTAAGAATCTGTCCCCCTCCGCGTATTAATTTTCAACCGTTTAATTCAAAATACAGAAATGATTGCGCTAGATTCTCTCAAGCAGAGAAAATGTGCATGTGCTGAATAAGTCATTATTTACTGATCATTTTTGAAGAAATCTAAAATGTGACTTCTGCCCCTACCTTAAAAGCTGGCAGCACATTTTCAGGCAATTTTCAAGAACATTACACCCAGGACACCGGATAGCGGGGCAGCAAAAATATTCTTTATCAGTCGATGCGTGCAAGTATTTGGAGGAGCAGCATTGAACCTAGCATCAGGTTGGTTAATTATTGTTGCAAAGATAAACAGTCATTTATCAATTTATCCTGAACATTTACTGCATAGAATAGTAATATTTCTAATTTGTTTAATCCTTCTAGGCAGTTTCAAATTGTCAATCCGATAAAGCCAGCCTCTGTGAATTTACTGGCAGTGTGTGGTATGACTAAGAGAATCTAGGCGTGCACATATAGCCGCTCTTTTCTCTCCTCCCTCTCATCAAATCCAATTACTCTTCCTACCCAGCGGGCTCAGGGACAGCAGTCTGAGAGACAGGGCAGCTCCTGCTGATGTGTGCGCTCAGAAGCATGTGGTTATTGGAGCTTCGCTGTTTGCCACATGTTGTCAGTGAACCTCTGTTTCCTAGCGCTTCACTGCAGCTGTATACCAACGTTCAGGAGCAAGCGAAAACAAAGACTACATGCCATGTATCCTGGTACCAACCCTCTCATTAAAGCCTGTAACAGAAGTACTGTCTTGGAATATCAGGGATTTGTTTCAAAGCAAAGCTGAAATTTTCATGTACACAGTTGTATTCAGTTAGAGGTCATTTTGCCCATGAAGCAGGTGCAAGAAAAAGACAGCATAAGAATGCATGCAATCCCCCTGCAATACTTAACTGTCTTTTCTGAAATGTGGGTCCTTTGGTATTTTTGATCAGTTCAGAAGTCAAATTACAATGGTCTGAAAAAACTTTTATTTCAGTTGAAAACTTTTACTCAGAGATTCAACTGAGTTCAACATTCAGTTTCTGAATGTCTGAACATTCTTCTCTCAAACACGTTTCTATTAACAGATCATTTTCATTTTACTATTGAAGGAGGACTAAGAAACACAGTATGTATAAGAAGTCAGTTGATGTGGCAAGCTACAAAAACTTAAAGAATATTAACACCGAAGATCTCTGAGGTCATTTTCACTTAAAACAATAACTGAGACACAAGATGGCACCAATTGTGTTTGTATGAAATGAGAGAGTGACTGTTGTGATACGAGAGACATGAAAGTAGCGCAGATTTCTGACACCTGTGATAGAGAGCTGCTAGTAGAGCTCTGCGAATATTAAGAAATGTCTGACTGCTAAATGCCATGATTGCCAATAAGAATTTAATATTCTGATGAACCATGTAATAAATATGAATAATTAATAGGGGAAATTATAGTGTTTAAATATGAAAAGGGTCAAGAAACTGTCTGTTTATTAAAATGTGACTTGTCGAATTTGTTTTGAACACAAGAACAAGACATGACATATTTTAAATACCTCCCACTAATGAAATGAAAACAAAGATGATAAATGAAACCACACGAAAACAGGGGGGAAAAGAATGAAAAAGCAGTCTGTGAAACAGGCTGACAGTGTAGGATGGTATATTTTGGATTACGCTGATAGATTTAGACTTACTCAGCTCCTCTCTTATCTTTGCCAACATGCAGACCAAATCATGCCAAGTAATGAGAGCCAGTAAAGAATGGGCAGTGTATGATTTCAGTCAGCTAATTTCATTTCATTAATATTATGGCATTTGAATACAAGATATTGATTAATATACATAATAATCCAATCTGTATTTGCATCTAAACTAACTCTAATCCATTTAAATTTTCAAAATTTTTGCATGCCTGTGTGATTTGTTTTATAAGTCAGAATATTGTCAGTGTTGCAAAATCTGTGGCTATTAATCCATACTGAAATCCATAATATCAGTGAAAGGAGGATATGCTATCTTTTATTTTTATTTATTTATTTAGGTAGATGGGTTTGTAGCATTTGGAGGACCAAAATAAAAAGATTTTCGTTAGATTTTCCGTTGACCCAATTCAGACAAGATGGCTGGAGGAATAAGTTGTGCCAATTTTTGCATCATTTAACCAGACAAAAAAGTTTAAAGATAGCAATGACAGCTTCCTGCCCCTCTCGATTCTTTTTGGGCTCTGAGTAAGAACTCAGTCATACCGAAGAATTAACTGCCAGCTGTTTGCCTGCAGAGAATCGGACAGCTGCCACTTGCAAAGTGAAAGCCCTCGGGTGGACCATTTGAAAAATATGGTGACAATCTGACTTACAAAATGTGTATTCATAAATTGAATTCAGTTTTTCCCATAAAAAGTGATGTTATGTATTTTGACATCCTGAAATAATTACTAACAGCTGAAGGAAAATTTTTAATTTTTTACATTTAATTTTACTATTTCATGAATGAAGCAAGAGTTGTCAGAAAAGATGAATTTTCTAAGATAAATGTGGTCAACAAAATCAGTAATAATAAATAATCATATTATATGCTATATCATTATATATATTATTATATACTATCAATATACTATTATAGAGAACTCATTTATATCACATGTATTTACCTGGTAATGTCTTTAACCAGGTAATGAATGTAAATTAGACGAGTGAAAATGGTAACCCGATGGACATTGATATAAAGGTATAACCCCTTCTTTCTTCCTCTGAACGTGATTTGTATTGAAACTTTTTTCGAAACATGTAATACTATCGTAAACTACCAGAACAATACACAAACAACAAACAAGTTTTAACTTTTACATATCCAAAGGACTTGGACCTTGACCTTGACTTGACCTTGGCATATTGCTACTCGCTATTTAAGATTTTGCAATACCCGTTTTATTTTCAAATTACTGCCAAGGCATGAACTTAAGGACAAACATATCTTTTACACTATTTATTTATTACACATTTAGAATATTGATATTTTTGATATTGACCATTTCCAAATCAATGATGTATATATAAATATTTTATAATGCATACCATTATTATTAGCGCTTTTCTATGCACTCAAAGTGCTTTACATTGTCAGGGGGAATCTCCTCATCCTCCACCAGTGTGCAGCATCCACCTGGATGATGCGACGGCATCCATATTGTGCCAGAACGCCCACCACACTCCAGCTTATTGGTGGAGAGGAGACTGAGTGATGAAGCCAATCAGCAGATATGGGGATGGTTAGGAGGTCATGATGGTCAGAGGCCAATGGGCGAGTTTGGCCAGGATGCCGGGGTCACACCTCTACTCTTTTCGAAAGGGGATTTTTAATGACCACAGAGAGTCAGGCCCTCGGTTTAAAGTCTCATCTGAAGGACGGCGCTTTTTACAGTATAGTGTCCCCATCACGACACTGGGGCGTTAGGACCCACACAGACCCTGCTGCCTCACTACACCTCTTCCAGGCAGCAACCTATGTTCTGTTCAGAGGTCTCCCATCCGTACTGACCAGGCTCACCCTGCTTAGCTTCATGGTGACCGTCCTATGAGCTACGTGATATGGCTGAGAACCATATCTATATTATTGCTGCCACAATTAAAATTTTCATGCGTTAATCGCATGTTTTTTCGCAATTAATCACGATTAATCCATGGTTATGCACCGTTGTCAATACTGATTCCAAAGTGGTGTATTGCCACTTTCTTATTTTAAAATTTACGTCTATAGAACACTTAAACAATTAGGTCAAATTCATGATTAAGGTGGGGTTGCTTCGTTTTACATTCTGAAGTCCGATTCGTTATACTCAGACTTTTGCACCCATATAAGTCAGGGAATGAGCACCCCCTGCTGGCTGGAATAAACTAGCTCCAGCAGCAAGCTAATTGTTCACAACGGCCTACCAGCCATCAGAATGTGCTACAAGCTTCAAAAAGGAAACAAAGTCAAATTTGTAACTGAGGTGGGGAATTCATGACAAAAGAATGTCAGGAGGCCAGTTATCCCTCACTGCAGGATGCTCCTTTTATACAGTCTGAATCTGGCGTCAGCATTCAAGCCAGGGCAATGATCACCCCCTGCTGGCTGAATAAACAGCTCAGCACAGCTAAATTTTCCAATGTTTTCTCCCCCAGTGTACTGACCAGCGCTGGCCCGCTTCAGCTTTAGTGAGGCACCGACTCTGCCTACTGCAGCCACACCTGCATTCGTACCTCTGCCTTATACAGCTGCCTCTAGAGGTTTACTGCATCCTGACACCTCAAGGAGGATGGCGGCCATCAATCGCTACCAGCTTAACAATGAGGTCAAAATTCATTATTAAGGTGGGGAACTATGACAACATAATGTCAGACCAGTTTCATGCCTCATCTGAAGGACGCTCCTTTATTAAAAAGGGCGGTTTCACGCCCATCAAATGTCGCCTCTTTTTACAGTCTTAAGTCCGTATCATTACTACTGGCTTTTGCACCATACATGTCGTGAATGAGCGCCCCCTGCTGCCGAATAAACTAACCTCCAGCATCCAACTAGGTTTTGTATCAAAGGGTCTCCCATCTACTAGAGGAAGGCCTCTGCCCATCTAGCTTTAGTGAGGAGCCAACTCGTGCTAAGGCCGCAACAGGTGGCTTTACTCCTGCTTTGATAAATCTGTGTATCACTACCCCCGGTCATTCAAACCCGTAAATCTTGGGTTCATCTTCGTAAAGCGAACAGTATGAAGCATTGTCAAATAGTCCAATCTGCCCTAGTGGTTATCTATTTTATGAAATAATTTTTGACACGAAGAAAAAAATAACGCTTCAGTCACGCAATTATGTCTCCCTGTGTCTCCTCGCATCACCTTTTGGAGACATCGCGGAACCAAGCGCGAACCCTCTCTGTGTCAGCCACGACACAAGGATACGTCTTCTACGTGTATTTACGCTTTGATTTAAACGAAAACAGCACATCTGTGCATATCTTAAGTTTGTATTTTATTAATATACTTAGTCAAGTTTCAGTATTTTTTTTCAGTATACTTTCCCGTAGTAAAGTATACAATATCAGTGTACTAGTAAGTACCTTGGGTATTTACTATTTCGTACTCCTTGGGACCATGGCCCACCTTCTCGTATACAAGTATACTTTAAGTTAACAGTAGTAACTGAGTAAAAGTTTCCTCTAGTTTTTGTTTGTACTGCAACTATACTAAAAGTAAACATATAGGTATACTGATAGTTTACTAATAAAATACTTGTAGTAGCATTTTTAGTACACTTTAAAGTATAGTCTCAGTAAACTAATAGTTTAGTAGTTTTATACTGCAAGTATACTCTTTAGTTTTATAACTATACTATTATTTTTACTTTAAGCAGTCTTTAAGTGAACTTTACATCATACTTAAGTATACTACTATGTCCCGATTTAGGTATTAATTAGTATATATTTTGTTACATGAATATCTGAACATACAAAACATCAAAAGAAAGAACAGGGTACCTGCTTGTAAACAAAAACATTTTATTCTAGCTTCATGCATTCTTTTTATAAACATTTGAATGTAAGTTTCATAAATAAAAATGAACACATTTTAAACCAAAGTAAAAAATTACTCAAACCGTAGATGGTCCAAAAGCTTACAGTCATTATTACCTCTTCATTGGTCGACATTTTATTCCATAATGTTGCACATTTTTGATGCTGTTTTATGTCTGATGATCGTGTTAGATTACGTGTGGAAGCATCTGTTGTTTTGGTTTCTTCTTCACTTGTGTTTTTTTTGGAAATTCTGTACAGAAGATGTGTAATAGCGCCCCCTACAGTATAACAATGAAAACATTCTCGGAGCACAAGCAGGCTATAGCTCAAATAAATTTAGTGATTCGGAAAAAGTATGTCAAGTATACTTAAATGTCATTTTAAGTATATTTCTTAGAAGTACATAAAGCCCATTTCTGAGAAGTACATAAAAAGTAGATTAAAAGTATACTTTCCTATTTTTAGTTAAAAGAAGTATACTATAGCACACTTGAATAAACTTTTTTTCGTAAGGTAGTCGCTGCTCATTGTATTTCTCAAAATTAGATTTTATATCTAATTTGTGACAATGCCACAAACCGCCCTTCTATCTCAATCTGAATTTACTCACAATTGACTGTAGTAATCTGACAATATATCTCACAATTTTTGTTCTGTGACTTAATGTCACTGTCACTTCATATTTCATAATCTGACTTGATATCTTATTTTTAAATCTTATCCTATTTTTATCTGAGATTTTAATTAAATGTATTAAATAATTTATTCTCCCTTGAACTCTAACACATTTATGAATAAAAAAAAAAAATCCAAGAATGAATTAAATTCTCATTTATAAAACGAGTTTCTACTTGTGCATAGTCAGTTAGCAACTGTTAAAGCCAGAAGTCTTCTAGGCTAGGGTGTGTTTTAGACATGGGTATGTGGCACATTCATCAAAGCAAATTTGCTTCAGCTGCCAAATTTCAGGTGGACTCAAGTCTGGGCTCTGGGCCATTACTGAATACTAACTTTCCTTTCTCATCTTTGTTTCCTCCTTTATGCTTTAGGTCATTGACCTGAAAACACAGACCTGAGAAAAATCACTCTAAACTGTAGTAAATTTCACATGTATGGCAATCACCCACTGAAATGAAACTGACCTTTTCCTATGACATATAAATTTAATCAATTTAATAAATATATAATAATTTTTAATATGTATTTATTTTTATAGTGTACTATAAAATGAACTTTTGTAGAACTCTGGGTTACAGAAAGGTTTTTATTTTTATTTTCAAGCAGCATGATGCTGCTGCCTGTATGCCTGACAGTAGGGATGCTGTTATCAGGGTGTCAGGCTAAATTTGTTTGCGCCCCACACTGTTTTATCGCATGGCTTCTAGCAAGCTAGTTAGTTTCCTTCTAGCCACTTTGTCAGAATAGAAGAAATAGGTCATTCCTGTTATGCAGTACTTTCCGAACTATTAACTTCACTTAAAATAAATATGCTTGTAACGTAAGACAGTATTTCTATAAAATGGTATACCATACTCAAGTTATGGTTCAGGCTCCATAAACAGACAAACAAACCTAAAACTGAACAGGATGGAAATGAAGAGTTAGTCATTGCTCAGTGAGGGATTGAGAGTTTGCTTACATGAAGGTATTTGTTTTCTGAACACCTTTTAATGTTTGGACATTATCATGCTGATATCTGTCTAATTTGTATCAGACAGGATAGAATGTTTTAAAGTGAGACAAACAAACCATGACAAACCATCACATAATTTAGAACATATTACTAATACTTCCTCATGTTTGTGCTGTTGCTTTCCCTCTAAAATGATCTCACTTCCTGGACAAAGATTATGGATGTTTTTTTTTTCTTATAAGAACCTTATAAAATCCTTAGAGGATGGAAAGTGATATTGGAGACATACAGTGGGTATAGAAAAAAATAGCCACCCTTAAAAATAATCATATTTTGTTGCTTTACAGCCTGAAATAAAGACAGACACAGTTTTTGTTTTATCCAGCTGTATTTACTCAGTGGAACTTACAACATCCAAGTGAAAGATATAACACCAACATGTCAGAAAGAAAAAAATACTAATAAAAAAACAAAATCACTGAGTTGGAAAAAGATCACCCCCTTGTGTCAGTATTTTGTTGAACCACCTTTTGCTTTAATAACAGCCTTTAGTCTGTTGGGATTTGTCTCTGTCTCTACTAACTTTGCACATCTAGACTTTGCAATATTTGCCCACTATTCTTTGCAGAACTGTTCAAGTTCAGTTAAATTTGATGGTGACCATTTATGGACTGCAGTCTTCAAGTCATTCCACAGATTTTCAATGGGGTTTAAGTCTGGGCTCTGACTATAGACGATGCAAGGACAGCCAACTTTTTCTTCTTTAACCACTGGGTTTAACCGTTTTGCAGTGTGCTTTGGGTCTAGACATTTGAAGGTACCTTCTACCCTTGACAACTTCTGTCAGAGGGCAGCCAAATTTCCATCATTGACATTTTCTGTATTTGCCTCAGAACCTTCAAGGTGTGTTTTGGCAAAGCTCAGTCGTGACTGCATGTGGCCTTTCTTGATGAGTGGCTTTTTTCTTGTATCCCTCCCATACAAGCCACATTTGTGAATTGTTGTCACATGCACACAATGACCAATCTCTTCCCATAAATTCCTGCAACTGCTTCCGAATCCCAGGGAGCGCTGTTTGTACTATACCTCCACTGTCTAATAATAGACTTCCACATGTGCTTCTAACCATGCTGTCCAACCAGTCCCGGGGCCCGGGCCTCAGAGTTTCTCCACTTCCTCCACACACCTACTGTAAGTTTCTATGCCTAACGAGCTGATTAGACGGCTTCATGGTGTGTTTAATTGTGGTTGGAGCTAAACTCTGCAGAACACTGGCCCTCCAGGACTGAGTTTGGACAGCCCTGTTCTAGACATTGGTAAAGCCTTTGAAATTGTTTTGTATCTATCTCCTGACTTGTGCCTGTCCACAGCTTTCTCTCAGAGATCTTTTGATGGGTGCCCATATAGTTGATTGTTTGCTTTAGTTGCATTACCAAGGACTGAAATGCTCCAGGAACGAAAGTAAAACCTGTAATATTTATTGAGACATTTTGCTTTGAGAAAGAAAAAAATAAGTAAATCCTGGAATATTTCTTATAAGAATTTTTTAATAAATGGCAAAAAAAAAAAAAAAAATGCTTGTTGTAATTGCACTATTGCAATAAAAGAAAAACAAATAAGATTTCCATCTTTACAAATTTTTGAGTTTCATACTTTATTCAATATTTCAGGACATGAAAGGAATGTAAAATGTACTGAATATGCAACCCAAAATTATAATAATTTAAAATGCAGAGATCTTCAAATATTGTCACTGTTAAAATTATATATAGTCAGGACACTGACATCAGACAGTGGGGCATTAAAAGCAGTAAAATTAACCTGATAAAAAAACTTTTGTATTGAACCCTCTTGTATTCTCTAATATTACACTAAATACATTCTGATGCACAGAACGTAGATAATGAGATAAAATGTGAAAAAATTTAAATATTTTAATAATTTACACCAATATACACCAAAGAGAAAGACATTTTTTAAAATCCATTTCAGTCAGAAAGATGAACACAGTATATACCCAAAGGAAAAAAACAATCATTTATTCATTCAAATTAATGTGTTAAAAGGAGTAAATAAACAGAACTACTGTGATGCAACAGAGGACTTACGAATAAAGCTTGAAACCTAAAGCCTATTATGGGCCAAATGTTCACACAATTTCTATAAATTATTCAAATAAATAACACTTGTACAAGAACTCAAAGAGGAAAGAGCAGCAATGTTACAGGTGATGTTAAATAATCCCAATGAAGTATACATAGTGTCATTAAACCTTTGATGAGTTATAATTTAGTCCGTTTTTAAAAATTTGTGACCACATAAAAGAGCCTGCAAATTCAACCTAAAAGCACTTCTGTCAGGAATAACTGAAAGTCACTGAATCACTGAAAATATCAGATCTTGGAAAAACTGAGAAGAATCTCATGCAAAGGTTGTCTGATGAGTATAGGACTTCCTGGGATTTACAATTAAATCATTTCAAAATATGGTAAATACCAAATTAAGCGTACATCTTGTATACTTAAAAATAACCTTGATATAAGCATGTCCACTTAACCAACAGAAAAGCTAAAAAGGTCCTGCAATTTAATTTGGGGAGACCATCAGAATATGCCAAAGCTTACACATATCTTATGGATAAACAGACACAGTGTATCAAAAAACATAATGAACAAGTAAATGGATACAACTGTCTCAAAGAAATCAAAGACAGCTAATTTATAGAACTAAAAGTATTTAATTGTGTTATGGTCTTGTGCTTTGGCCTTAAATGTCTCGTAGCTCTTGTTCTGGCTCGAATTACCTCTAGTAAACGTTTAAAACTAATTTTGTTTGAGCATTTGTCTTCCCCTCCACGTTTAAAGATGTTCAGTTATTCACCAATAACTTATTAATTCCTTTATTGAACAACTTTATTCAAAAAGAGGCATTCGCGCCCATCTCCCTGTCTGTACAAACAGGTCCTCATCTCAACATTTCACATACAGCGATAGTATGACGATGCAGAATGATCGAGTCTTTTACAAATATAATGCTGATAAAAACCAGTTCTGCTGGTTGTCTCCTTGGAAATGTTTGCTTCAGTTCCACCTAGCTTCAGCACTCTTTCATCAACCAACCAATCAGTGAAGCAACAGCAGTGAAGCAACTTTCGTAGGTTCTGACGACAGATACGAGTAGACCTTCAGACCAGTTCAAGTACCTTTAGAAACAAGAAAAAAAAAAAAGCTTTTGTAGTGCGATTTCAACTTTTGGGTTTTGAGAAATCAAATATTGAACAGCTGAGTGAATGTGACTACAGAGGGACAGATCCTCCTGCTTTTAGTAATAAAAACAGCTCTCTGTAATAAACATTGACCTTTGTGTGGCTATTTATTGTTTTACAGCCCAACTCACCTTGATTGTTCCTTGACTGTTGGCTGCAATCAACACATTTGACTCCTGAGAATCAAAACAGAGAAATGAGGACATTTCAGAGCACTGACAGAATGTCCAATACAATATTTAGTTTGACAGTCTATTCGCCTGTCTGGGATGTTTGGCCTAAACTTCCCAGGTCATTGCAGACTCAAAAACAGTAATGCGTTTCATTACTGTTATACCTTCACAAAAAGACCTTGACACTTTATTTCTACGTAATTTATGTAAGGATGAGAAAGGCAATTAATTAAGACCAAGACACTAAGCAGAAATCCAGCCTGGTCAGCACATTGGTTTTGCACACAATTATTGTCGTGTACATAATACACAAGGGATCTGGAAGCAGAGGTAATGTTTATGTGGGGGTCTCAGCTAATAAAGCAGGCAAAACATGAATCCACGTGTTTCATTTTCTAATATTTCTGAGATGATTAGGGGCAAAAAGTAATGATCACAATTACTTTTATTAAATATTAACTCTTTGGGCAACCATAATTATTGTGCATTTTCAATTCGAACACCATACTGCATTTTAAATAAGAATGTTTTAAGTGAAAATAGAAATAAAATGAACTAAAAGTATAAAATAATTGTTATTACGTAACTGAAATAAAGCTTAAAGGGATAGTTCACCCAAAAATGAAAATTACCCTATGATTTACTCACCTTCAAGCCATCCTAGGTGTATATGATATTCTTCTTTCAGATGAATACAATTGGAGTTATATTAAATAATGTCCAGGCTAATCCATGCTTTATAATGGGAGTGGATGGGAGCCCAAAATTTGAAGTCCAAAAAACTGCACCCATCCATTATAAAAGAAGTCCACACAGCTCTGGTGGGTTAATAAAGACTTTCTGAAGCGAATCGATGTGTTTGTGTAAAAAAAATATCCATATTTAAAACTTTACAAACCTTAATCTCTAGCTTCCGCTAACTGTCGTACGTGTGTGTTCATGAGAGAGTGGCGTCCAGCGGATGACGTAACACGTAGGCGAACGCGGAAGTGACGAACGTGGACGCGCAGAGGAGAGAGCAAAACAAAACAAAACAAAACACTGGTCACGAATTAGTAGTACAAAACGAAGATTTGTAAAGAAAAATGTCAGAGGATTTCAAAATAAGCCAAGAGAACAATGGTTTTCCTTTGTTGTAAACAAAACTTGTTTCTCGCGAGACTAGCATATTCTCACCGGAGCTTACGCTACACCTACGTACATGCCATCCATGGACACCCATCTCTCATGAAGCGATTATGACAGTCCGTAGCCCTCACTGTGGAACACAAGTCCCAGGGGGCGTGCCGTGGTTGGATGTGTTGGATCCACATCTAAAGGGTGAGATTGGTAGGTTTAGGGTGGAGAGGGTGGGGGGGGGGGGTTTTTTTTGGGTTTTTTTAAGGGATTAGGGGGTGGAGATGGGTGTGGATTTAGGGCCTATGTAAGGTGGGAGGAGTTGGACCACGCCCCCTGGAAGTATTGTTATTGCAGTGAGGCCATCTCACGACAGTTAGCGGAAGCAAGAGATTAAGGTTTAGGATATTTTCTTACACCAAAGTGCCTCGCTTCACGTCAGAAAGCTCTTCGGACACACCTGGAGACGTGTGGCTTCTTTTTTTTATAAGGATGGGTGGCAATTTTTTGGACATTAGGCTACCTTCCACTCCCATTATAAAGCATGGATTAGCCTGAACATTATTCAATATAACTCTGATTGTATCCGTCTGAAAGAAGAAAGTCATATAAACCTAGGATGGCTTGAGGGTGAGTAAATCATGGGGTAATTTTAATTTTTGGGTGAAATAACCCTTTAAAAATAGCAGAAATACATTTTTAAACTAAATTAGAAAGGTTGCCTTGGCAAACCAACAGAAGCGGGTAAGTTGAAACTGAAAAATTCTAAACTTTTTAATAAAATAAAATATTTCAAAACAAAAAAAATAATACAAACTACAAAAAAGTCCATAAAAACTAAACTAAAACAAAAATGAATATTGCAAAATCTAAGGAATACTGTAAACCTCGATTAAGAATAATAATAAAAAACTGGAACAACATAGTTGTTTTGGTTTCTACTTAAAGGGTTAGTTATGTTTCACCCAAAAATGAAAATTCTGTGATTCTTTACCCATGTCGTGCAAAACCAATAAAACAAGAAGAAGAAGAAATTGTTGATAAAGTTATTTGTTGTCTTTGCGCACAACAAAAGTATTATCGTAGCTTTCACTAAAATACGGTTGGAAACCTCGATGTCACACTGGACTATTTGACAATGTCCTACATTTATGGCTTGAATTGTGCAGTTGGGTTGCCACCTACGCAGTAGATGAAATCCAAGAGTCAGAAAGCTCTTGGATTTCATCAAAAATAGTTAAATTGTGTGTACAGAAAGGATGAAACAAAGGTTTAGGGTCCGGAGACTGCCATGAGGGTGAGTTATATGACGAATTTTTTTTGGGTGAACCAACCCTTTAATTTCAGCATTCACATAATGGGAAATATTTTGGTAAAATAAAATACATGTCTTACAAAGTAAGTGCACAAAAAAAAAAATGAACCCAAGTTTACACAAAGAAGAATACATGGAGAAACCAAATAAATAAACTATTGAAAACACACAGAAACTGAAAGGTCATCCATCATGCAAAATGAAGGCTCACAGTCTGCTTACTCGAGTAAGATTTTAGGATAGAAATATATTACTGCCACATAATAACAACATTCTCATATTCTATGATAATAATAATAAAAAATCTATTACTATAATATATCATTCAGTTTGACTGTGTTCTGGTCAAACTGTTTCAAAAACTAAAGCACCCTAAAAATAAATTCTTAAAGTTTAGTAAATATTTTAATATTTAAAATACTGTAATTAATATTGTGCTCTGGTTAAATGCTTATGAATTCTTACATTTTATTGTATGATTCCAATATTTCAATCTTTTTAAACAATGAACATGAACAAAACAGTTAAATAAAATGACAAAATGTCAGGATTGTGACAGCCCTGTTCAGATCCTCCTTTTAAAGAGGAAATCAAAAATCAGCTTGGTTAATAAACACAGCACTGTGCACAGCAAATTAGCCACGGGATGAAAGATGACTTTATAGCAATGCCTCTTCCTGCAAACCACACTATTTTAGACAGTGAAGCAGAGGGGTGTGGGTTTAATAAGCATGAATTTCTGAAAGCGGATGTACACCAACCTTCTCCCAACCCACTGTCCTTTGCTTCCCTGCCATTACTTGTTGTTAATGTACCAATGAGTTCAGTTCGACTGTCCCCATGTGCCCCCACGGCCCCTCTTGTCCTACTGCTGGTTTTAGAAGAGTGATTTATCATGTCAAATGTGAGTGAGATAAAACTGAATCATACCCCATCAGGTAGAGCTCGCCAGCACACTGCACTGACAAACTCATTGGTGTCGTCCTCTTTCTTGTCCTTGTCCAGGACACTCTTCACAGTGTCAAACTTGAAAGTTAATAGCGTCTTGGAGAGCCCCTTATAGTACAAGTACAGCGAGTTGTTTTCACTTCCTGTGGGGTATAAAGTGAGAGCGTTATTGAGGAGTTTTAGTATATATGTTTTAACCAGATAAACATTACAATTGTTGGTTTTATTTCCATTTTTACTTAAAGGGGTCATATGATGCGATTTCAAGTTTTCCTTTCTCTTTGGAGTGTTACAAGCTGATTGTGCAAAGATAAGATCCCTGAAGTTGCAAAGACAAAACCAAAGAGATATTCTTTATCAAAGATACGACTCTGCCACACCCCCCTAAACACGGCTCGTTCTAACACGCCCCAACATATCTACCTCACTATGTGGGAATATTAGCGTAAGGCCGCCCAAATGTGCACGCAAAGAAAGAAGGCGTGGTTTCAGTACCCGCAGTTAGTGTTGAAGCAGCCATGTCAGGGAGACGCTGTGTGTTTCTAGGCGAAAGCAAAAGCACTTTATTTGGCCTTTCGAAAGTAGATGCATTTAGGAATTTTTAAGATCATTTACAACAGAACAGCAATGCATTTTAATGGACGACCGTTTCGTGAACCTAGGAGAAGAGTTAATTCTGACTTTGACATCGGCGCTTATTTGAATCAGTATGTTTTGTTATTAGTTTAAGTATTTGCTATTGACTGTTCAAATGCGGAGTTTTGAGCATTATGTGTGTGTGTGTGTGTGTGTGTGTGTGTGTGCGCAAGCGAGCGAGAGAGCGAGACACATCACAGTAGAATCAGCTGTCTTAACCGCAGCTTGTGTACTGCAAACACATACCAGATTCATTACTGTGTCTGTCACGAGACTCTGTTCCCCTTTCGGGCTCTGTATTTAAATTTATTTTGAAAGCTGAAGCTTGCGATTTTATGGTAAGGGGCGTTACATTTCCGCCGAGTGCTTGCAGTGTTCGGCCAATCACAATGCACTGGTTCAGCGGGCCAATCAGAGCAGACTGCGCTTGTCGGAAGGAGGGACTTTGTAGAAAACGAAGCGTTTGAGAGAGGCGGGGCATAGAGGACCTACAATAATGTACAGTATTTGAAAAAAATTTGTTTTTTGAACATTAATGCATGTCACCATATTCTGTTACACCAAATACACAAAAATAATGATCTTTAAAAAAAGCATAATATGACCCCTTTAAAATAACCTTCATTGATTTAAATGGAAGTTGAATCAAACAGCATTATTTACTAAGACTGCATAGTTTTTGTGCCGAAAGCAAACCTTTTAACCAATTTTGCGTAGTGCCACTCACCACATGCTACATAGTCTCCATTAGATGCCAGACCCACAAAGTTCTTCTCGTTGATGTGGCCTTTAAAGGAGCGCAAACAATGTGGCTTGTTCACATTCCAGAGTTTCAGCTGGCTGTCTGTTGATCTGTAAGGGATGTTACAATTGAACTCAGAAGTTTGGTTTTCAACTTGAGTTGTTCAGATTTCTAATGGTGCAGTTTGGTGCAGTTCTATTTGAATAGGGATGCAAATTTAAGGAAATTCAAGGATGATATGATAACCAATATTTTGTAACACAGTATGCTTATACCATTCCAATAGCTGATGTTTTGTTTAGGTTAAGTAACGTGATACTGCAATACAGCATTAAAAATGGTACCATAAGATGTTTTTTTCTAAGAACTGTTTTATCCCTATTAAACAAATTATTACACATTAACTTCTTTCCACTGACTTTTACACTCGAGACATAAGACATTTTCCATTGATACAGGATAAAAAGCACAAGAAATTTCAGTGCATACATACGCAGACACAATCTCTTCTCCGTTAACAAATTTGGCATATGACACTGCTTTCCTGTGGCCTTTGAAAACCATGATGGGCTGCTTAGTGTTTCTCAGGTCATAGTAGTGCACACAGTGGTCTGGAAAAGATTTAGAATGAATTGAAAAGTTTTACGATTTTAGCGGGAAGTAAAACTTTTAATAGATCGATTCAAATAAATGATGCACCTGCACAACCAAAGGCGAGGTGATATCGAGAGGATGGACTGAACTTGACACAGCATACATTGGCCTTCGCTTCAATGCTGGCTACTGAATTGTCCAGGTTGGTGGACCACAACTTGACTGGGGAAAAATAGAATTCATTCTTAAGTATTTATAGAAGAATATCTCTGTAAGAATCTAAAATCAAATAACTTGATCGGAAGAATTCAGTTGCAGAAATACCTTTTGCGTCATCCGATCCTGATGCTAACAGCTTGGGATCCATAAGGTTGAAATCAACACTCCAACACCGCTTTTCATGCTCCTGTGGAAATTAATTTTGCAAGTCAGAATCCAACTTAGATTATGTCTAAAGGAACTGCAATGTATACACAAACGTACATATTGAATTCAAACTTAACCCAAGTCTGTTTGTCAAATATTTAATTTAGTAAATTAAACTTTAGATTCTTTTGTACACAATGTACAGCAATTATTTTCTACAAACAAATTCATAATTTTATTGAGCAAGTATGCATTAAATTGATTAAAAGTGACAAATCTAATTTATAATGTTACAAAAGATATATTTTTTTTGTATTTTAAATATTATAACAAAAGATAAGTGGATCGGTAGTAGTTTGTAAGTTAAGAAGGAACATTTTAAAAATTGCTCTCCTACTGAAAGGGGTATAAGATTAATGAATGTCATCTGGCACTGTCTGACACATAAGGTTACCTGGTAGACCTTTGACCTCTGTCCCGTGAACCCATCCCAAAGAATGACAGTCCCCTCATAGTCGCTGCTCGCTAACAGATTTTTATGGTAGCTACTCCAGCTGATACAGCTGGAAAAAGACAAGACAGAAGAAAATGTGACATTCTATTGTACTGCTGCAAAATCCACCAAGAACATTCAGGCCAACCCCTGATTTCCAACACTCTTTATACCTAATTTTAGAGTTACATGTCATCTCGTTGACAGGATAATGAATGTCCACAGCATCCTGGATCACAGTGCCGTACTCAAACACTTTAATTTTCTTAGTGACACCGGCAATGGCAAAGTAATCACAGTCGCGGTCAAACTCAATGCTGCAAAAGAGGGGAAAGAGAGGAGACAGAACAAGTGTTAGCACAGTGAGTACTCCTGACTGTGCATGCTCAATTATCTGCTCTATTTCCACTCAAACTCAGACACTGAAAGAGACAAGAGCTGTAATGCATCGAAACAGCCTCTCAGATGCTTAGGTGATCAGATATAAGTATGTCTGAAAAATGATGGTGTGATAAAATAAGCACTTTTTTTTATACTAGCCGAGCGAGGTTCTTTGGCTGGTTGAGGATTGGTGTAATATATCTGAACATTACAAAACATCGAAATAATGGTTGGTTTTTGAGCCAATGATTATATTCGTAAACCCAATAATAGGCTTGGGAATTGAGAACTGAACCAAATGATTTTCAAGGCGTTTGGATTCGTTAACTGTCTGCCATTTTTCACTGATGCGGAAGAAACACCATCCTAAAACATTCAGATCATGTTTCCTGCACTGTTAAATCTATAAAAAAATTGTTTAAACCTAGCTGAGCTTACAGTCTGAACCTAATGTGATAAAAGAAAAAGACTAAGCATCCCAAAAAATATACTCTACTGTTCAAAATTGAGGATTTTTTTTATGTTTTTGAAAGAAGTCTCTTCTGCTCACCAAGGCTGCATTTATTTGATCAAAAATACAGTAAAAACAGTAGTACTGTGAAATATTATTTCTGTTTGAACATATGTTAAAATGTATTTTTTTTCCTGTAATGGCAAAGCTGAAACTTTAGTCATTACTCCAGTCTTCATTATCACATGATCTTTTAGAAATAATTTTAATATGCCGAAATCCTGAATAAGATGAAATCAGTGCTGCTTAATATTTTTAGCTTAGGATTCTTTGATGAATATAAAGTTAATAACTTTATAAGTCCTTTTAAACTGTAATTTTTGAATCAAAAGAATTATAATGCAACCCTTGCTATTATAAATATAGTAATTTATTCTCAAACAAAAATAAATAAATAAAATAAATATCTTACCAACCCCAAAGTTTTGATCACTACTATAATAAAAAAGGCATCTTGTCATCAAAACCCGCAACAAGCATACAGCTAGACCTGTAGTTCAATTTCTGAAAATATTACTGTTAATGTGTTATGATTTACTCAAGTTTTATCAGAATGAATCGGTGTCATTTCTGACTTATTAACGAGAATGCACAGTTAAAGATACACATTCGGACATTTTGTTGTAATTGATGATACTTCATGGAACACGGATGAGAATCATGAGCAATTATATATATTATAAGCTGGCCACAATTCCAGCTTTTTTAAAATAGATGGTACTCAAAATTAACAGTCAATATCTGTGATGTTATTCAGTACTACAATACTACCCTCTGCTGGTTACTTCAAGAATGGAACTGAACAAAGACTAAAGTGTGGTCTGAACTTCAATTTTTGCAACCTTACCTGGACACAATACTGGAGCCATTATAGAGGTCACTAGCATAAGATAGGGTGGCCAGAGGCCTCACAGAGTTGTAACGTGTAAATTTTGATAGACACTCCATGAAATCATCCAGTTGGTTAACAGTCCTGCTGTCATCTATTAACAAGAAAAGCAACTGCGTTGAATATAACAGATTTTTAAAGACTTGTATAAACAAATATACTAATACTTTTTATGAATAGATACACAATATATATTGCTTTGAATCAACCAACCCGTTATCCGAGACATCCTATTGGAGAAATAACACTGTTCCAGATCCTCAAAGTGTGCCGTCAATCTCTTTCGTCGTGACGCCAGAGTGCTGTTGTACCAAGTTTGTCTTTTACTCTAAAAGTAAAAACAACAACAAACAGTGAATATCAGCATTACTCAAATGGATATAAACCAGCCATAACAGCAAAGATTCAAAAATTCACGAAAAAATAAAAATAATAATTTACCTGTGAGCTTCCACCAAAAGGGTGTTGCATGTATTCTGTGGGGTCTATTATGCTACTGCTGGAGACAGAAACAAGATATTATTTATTAAATGGAAAAAATATAGCATAATTGTCAATAACTAGATTGTCATCACATGTATATGATTTTAGACTTTTTCTTCTTTTTTTTCCCATTATTTTATTTATGTGAAATATTGCATATACCTGCATAGTTGATCTTACCTGGGTGCAGGAGAGGGAGCTTCAAACTGGGGTACAGTACTGTCTAAATTGGGGTCCATTTCACTCACTGTGTACATACCACTCATTTCCTAAAATAAAATAAAAATCATATGTGTCAGATGTACACTACTTTTCAAAAGTCTGAGGTCAGTAACACTTTTATTTAGCAAAAACATTAAATTGATTCAAATCGACATTAAAGAAATGTATAACATTATACAAACGTTATAAAACATTATACAATTTAATAAAAAAAAAAAAATTACAAATAATAAGCAGCAGCACAAATGTTTTCAAGAGTGACGTGGAGAATGTGATATAATTGATTGAATTTTTTGAGCACAAAAAGAGCATATTAGAACTAATTTCTGAAGGAATAATGTAATGGCTGTGCACCATCCAGCGAATAAAAGATACATTTAAAATACAATAGAAAAACAGGAATTTTAAAAACTGTAATATATTTATAATATTCCTGTTTTTACTGTATTTTTCTATAAACACAGCCTTAGTGAGCATGAGACGTCTTTCAAAAACATTTAAAAAAATCTCACCAGCCCCAAACTTTTGAATGCTAATGTAAAACGGTATATGTGACCCTGGACCACAAAACCAGTCATAAAGGGTCAATTTCTCGAAACTGAGATTTATACATCATCTAAAAGCTGAATGAATAAATAAGCTTTCCATTGATGGATGGTTTGTTAGGATAGGACAATATCTTGCCGAGATACAACTATGTGAAAATCTGCAATCTGAGGGTGCAAAAAAAAAATCTAAATACTGAGAAATTCACCTTTAAATTTGTCCAAATAAAGTCCTTAGCAATGCACTAATTAGCTACTAATCAAAACTGAAGTTTTGATATATATACGGTAGGAAATTTACAAAATATCTTAATAGAACATGATCTTTACTTAATATCCTCAATGTTTTTGGCATGAAAGAAAAATCGATAAAATTGACCCATACAATGTTTTTTTGGCTATTGCTAAAAATATACCCCAAGCGACTTAAGACTGGCTTTGTAGTCCAGCGTCACACATACATACATATATATATATACACACATATTACAAGTACATAATATTCTCTATGCTAGACCACAAACAAATTCTGGATCACCATATTAAACTGACCTCAACTCGTTTGATATCCTCCTCCAAAAAATTCAGTTCTTTTTGTAACTGCTCCAGTTGCTGTTGAAGTACAGACAGGGAAACTTTAAATTAAAGACCTCATTGCTGTCAACAGTGCATTATTCAACATTTTAAAAATAGATGTGGAGGCTTAACCTCTCTTTTATTTCTTCTGGCTTCTTTCAGGAACTCCATTAATATCTGGCGCTGAGCAGCTTGTGATTCCTGTAGACCGAGATCATTGATGGATCAGCAAGAGAAATGCAATTGGTCTTTATGAGGCATAGCAGGGGATTTTGTTCCCCCTTTATAAGAAAAATTATCTGGCGCAAATCAACAATTAAACCACCACTTCGGGCTCTCAAACAGGCCAATTTGTCCCTGTATCTAATGATCTGTTAAGCATTATATAATAAAATGAGCTTGGTAAAGGTAATGTTGAAAGTTACTATGAAATTGACACCTCCCATGTTTATAGTGAATAATAATATATTAGATATATATAATATACATATAGATATATTCAGTATTTAATGTATTTGGTTAACGTACAGGTACACCTAAACGGTATAATCAAGTCTGAGAAATTTGGCCTTTAAACTCAAAACTACATAGGAGTGCAGTGTGTGTATTTGCTGCTTACATTTCACCACATAATAATATTTGACCAATTACTGGATTTGATTGACTTTTATGCCACTTAAAAAGACACATTTTATCAGGGTTACAAAATTTTTATTTGCCTATGCTTCCACAAGGCATGTGCCATGCAAAAGTGGTCAAATAGTTGGTTATGTTTTATTTGGCCTTATTTTTGGTCAAATAAATTAATTGGAATTCAAAACCAGTCACAACTTCAGGGTTTGTGTGATCAGAATGTGTCAAATTTGGTTTATTTTAATCCAATTAAAAACAGCATAAATCTACAGAATTACAATCTCTATGAATCTTGGGTGTTTCAACAACCTAGGCATCACTTTTAGGTCATTTTCAGCGCAATGTGAATGAAATGATAACATAAAGCAGCTGAACTCAGGGTGCCTGAAGATAGAAAACGGAATCGAACCTTTGAAGGCGTGTTTGGGGCTTCGCGAAAACAGTGAATGTATTTGCATGATGTGTACCAACCGCCTCCAGTTGTTTCTTTTTTTGCAACAGGTACTCTAATATGTAGTTGACATTGGCTAAATCCATATTCTCTTGATCTGCACCAAGGACATCTTGAAAAACCTGCCATTTGGTTCCATTCTATAAACAGCATATGAAACATGAACAATAAGACATAATTTAATGTGGTACAAACTATCTGTAACAGTTTATCAAATTTGTTGAAATAGTTTCCACTCATTATACAAACAGAAAGCTGGATGCACTTACAGGGTGATCCCGTTTCAGACGCTTCTCTTCAGATCTTTGTTTTTGTTTTAGGATCAGTTCATTCACTGAAAACCATTAGAGAATCATGTCAGCTAAGCAATCCATAAGACTGAAAAATCAGCCAAACGTCTGTCATAAAATTGTATTGTAGGTGGTAACAATCCAAATTTGATGTTATCAAATTTGAAAAGTAATTAACACATTATTAGAATAATATTAGCATACACATACCTAAGAAGTTGGGGTAGAGTTGATCCACATTATCAATTATATAATTACATTTTGGGCATCTGTTGCTGTCCTCCAAACTCTGTCGTATACATTTATAACTAGATAGAAATGAAGACATGATTGTTTGAGTATGCAAGTGGGTTGGAAAATGCACATGATAAACTCTCAGTTTAGAGAACAAGTGCTTCTCACCAGAAACTGTGGCCACACTTTGTCATGTGAGCTTCCTCTATCATCTCAAAACATATAGGGCTGTTAAAAAAAAGAAAGAAAACAGTTAGAATAATGACACATGCAAAGCTTGCTTCCCTTTTACAATAAATCAACAAAAAGCTGAAACTTGACTGGTGTTTTGAATTAGACATTGGGGTTTAAAAGACTGCTGACTTTTGAGATTGTATACGAGTTTAAGTGTCAGATAAACAAGTTCAACTTGTATTATTTTCTTACTTCAGTGGGATTGTTGATCAAATAAGTTGAATCAGTCTCTAACATTATGTCTAATATCTCCTTTTGTGGTCCACAGAAAAATGTTCATACACGGTTGAAAACAACATGATGGTGAGTAAATAATGACGGACTTTTGGGAGAATTACCCCTTTGTTGACAATTATCTTTATTCTAGGAATTACAGGATTAAGTGCGGAGAAAATCACAGGATTTGCCAGATAAACCTGCAATTAAACCCGCACGTTGGAAATGGTTCAAAACAAGCACACTAAAACGGAACTATTAAGTGGATTTAGCCCTCTGCAACCTCGTGAGAGAAGGTGAATCTACTTACCATACAAAATCATTACTCTTGTCCTCATAGGGATTGATCAGGCCGTTGTGCAAGGGTCTTTTCCTACTCGACGAGCCTAGTCGAGCGCTCTGTCCCTCGGCAACCGTGCCCAAAGTCCGCGAGGACACCCCGTTACTCGAGCTGTTCCCGTTCTGAGCGCCGCAGCTCCCGCTGTTCGCTCCACCGTCGCTACTGCTACTCATACTTCCAGAGCTCGTCCCGGGGACGGACCCCGCTGAACCGCCAGACTGCTGCTGTTGCCGAGTGTTTGACATGATTGAAGCCGTTCGTGCACGTCGGAATGCCAGAGCTGAAGGTAAAACTGCGGGGCTTCACCGCATCCGGGCGGCTGTGGGAGATACGCTAACTAGCTAAAGCGACACAGATGAGAGAAAAGAGCCAGAAACTTCCACCAAGCGAACTGCTAGCACTGAAAGGCGCTTATTTGAGCACAGCTGAGGCGGTTCTTCTGCATGCAGGAGGTTCTCATTGGGTCTGCTCGATGCTAATGTGGATATGCAGCCCCGCAGAGATTTGTTGACAACTCTGAGAGCTTTAGAAATTTCAATCCACTGTCTGCTGCAGGATGTTCACGCGAGAATTTACCCGAATGAAACGTTCGCGTGACTCGGCACCGGCACCCGTTGGCTTGGAGGAAAACTGCAGGTATCAATCAAAACTATTTTTTTCCAAACAAATGGTTATGAAATTCTTCATTTTAACCAACCATCGTAGATTAAATCATCCAGAAACATCCGAGTACCGTCACCACCGTCCTTTTACAGCAATCTTCTTAAAACACACCGGCTTCAGGTGTGAGTCCAGTTTATGTTTTTTTTTTTAATGGCTCTTGCGATTTTCCAGGCTATCAACTAAACAGCGTATGTGTACGAATAGTCCAACACAAATTTCTAATGCATATTAACTGTCACTTTTGTTTTTACTTATAACCATTATGTTTGTTTTAAGTGTACATTTAGGATGCTTGGGGTCTCCGTAGACCCCAGACAGTAAATTTTAACTTAATAATTAGCCTAACTTTTTAACTTAAAACTTAATAATGTATTTTAAAACAGTTGAGCAGTTTTGTAAATTTATTTTGTAAAGTTGGCCTCAGTTTGTAATAATTTAAATATATACATTTGCATAAAATAGTAACATTGTTTCAATTCAGTTCAATTCAATTTTATTTGTATAGTGCTTTTCACAATACAGATTGTTTCAAAGCAGCTTCACAGAAAATGAATGTTTCAACATTACAATTAAGAGTGATTGTTTTCAGAAGTGAATGTGTCCAAGTAATGTTCGTTTAACAAATAAACAGTTCAAGGTAATAGAATCATACAGTTAGCTAACATGAATTAATTTCAGGCAGAAGCTTGTTAAAGCGATTATTACAAGTGTGATCATAATGATTACAATATAGAGAAAATTTGGCTGCTGTGCATGTCGATTCAATTTGCCATCATCTGGGGGGGTCCCCCCCCCCCCCCCCCCTCGCAGGGTCAAATCTCTTCACAGGTGTCATCTGAAGTCTTTCTATGAGGCTGGATCCACGCTGGAGCTGGTGTAATCTAGATATCTCGAGATGGTCATCACAGGGTAGGAACCGAACCGAAAAACAAAGAGTTAGTAAAAGACTTCGCGTAGCTGCTGTTCATAACATTTCAAGCCAAGTTTGTGACTTTTATCTGATCTAACTGGGAACAAGGGTGAGATTGAGATTCATTATGTGAATGCTTGGCTGAAGAGATATGTCTTTAATCTAGATTTAAACAGGAGAGAGTGTGTTGAGCCCAGGGCATTTCAGGAAGACTATCAGAGCTTAGGAGCCAAATGGGAAAAATTATCCATCCTTTAGTGGATTCGATATCCTAGGTACTACTAGTCCAGAGTTTTGTGACCTTAAAGAGCGTGATTGGATTATAGGCACAAGAAGATCATGTTAAAATACAGGGGCTAAACTGTTTAGGGCATATAGTTCATAGCAAATATTTGATAATCCCAATACGGAACTTAATAGGTAACCAGTGTAGAAATGATAAAATTGGGGTAATATAATCATATTTTTTTGACCTGGTAAGAACTCTAGCAGCTGCATTTTGGACTATCTGTAGATTGTTTATTGAAGATGCAGGACAACCATCTTGCAGTGCATTACAATAGTCCAGTCTATAGTTCATGAATGCATGAACTAGCTTTTTTGCGTCAGAAACAGACAACATGTTCAGTAGCTTAGCAATGATTCTGAGGTGGAAGAAGTCTGTTTTGGTAATATATGAAATATGATTTTCGAAAGATAATTTGCTGTCTAATATAACACCCAGATATTTGACTGTAGAGGAAGTAAAAGTACATCCGTCTAGTTGCAAATTGTATTCAAGAGATTCTGTGTGCAGGTTTTTGGTCCAATAAATAATACCTCAGTCTTGTTTGAATTTAATAGGAGAAAATTGCTGATCATCCAGTGTTTTATATCTTTAACTTTAACTTGTAAACTTGGATAGTTTAGAAATTTCATCTGGTCGTGGTGAATATATATAACTGAGTATCATCGGCATAGCAGTGGAAACTTGAAACATGAAAAATGTGACAGTTTTTAGTGGAAGATTGGTGTTATCTATAGAAAAACAAACACTTTTAAAATTTAAAATAATATGAAATTTTAACTACAGCCACAAGACGGCTGCAGAGGATCACTCAATGGCTCATTTGCCATTTCCACATAGATAATACATTTTTTGAAGTTATTTTTGAGTTATGTTAGACATTCTAAATCAGTTTACCATTATAAAAAAATTACTTTTTGTCAAAGTTTAGAATTTTTTTATACTGAAGTATCTTTTATATTTCAACTTGTGTAGTCCCACACTTTCGTTTCTTATGAGTGGTTTTGTGTTTTTTTGGTGGTGGGGGGGGGTGGGGGGTTGGTTGTTGTTGGTATGTTACTTCTTCATGGTTGTGTGTTTAGCCTGTTCTGGGTGTATTCTGTATTGAAACCAAAATTTGTGAAACAAATTATGTAAACAGCCATTTTTACATAGTTCTAGGCATTAATTTCTGTCTGTGATTTTGTGGGGGGGGGTGTTTTGGGATGAGCAGTTCACATTGTGGATGTTGTCTGTGTTTCTGTATTTGTGTTCTGTTTTGTGGCTGATTAGTGATTTTATTTGAAAAAATAAAATGTGGGGTCAGATTATCCTGAGAGGGACTTTTTTTGTCGACAGAGTCACCAAATCTCATGCCATTTCAAAGAAGGGATTTTTTATTTTATTTTAATTTCAGCAAATGTCATTTCAACATCAACAGCACATAAGGGTTCAGATTAATACAATTTTCTAAACAATATGCACAGTATATACAATATTGGTGTTCTGATATAGATTAAATGAATGCTAATAAATTATTACTTCTAACACAGTTATTACTTCCCTGACTACATACATTTAAAAAGTTTTAAATATTGTATTTTATTAAATAAATTGTTTATGTATTAGTCACACATGAGAACTCAAAAGTGTGCCCTTCAGAGTTGAACTATACACGATAGATATTGTCGCTATCCACAATACATATTTCTGCATTTTTGTATTGTGATATTGTGAAACAATATACTGTTACACCCCTATTAGATAGATGAACCAACATGATAAAGTACAGGTGCATCTCAATAAATTAGAATGTCATGGAAAAGTTTGTTTATTTCAGTAATTCAACTCAAATTGTGAAACTCGTGTATTAAATAAATTCAATGCACACAGAATGAAGTAGTTTAAGTCTTTGGTTCTTTTAATTGTGATGTTTTGGCTCACATTTAACAAAACCCACCAAATTCACTATCTCAACAAATTAGAATATGGTGACATTCCCAATCAGCTAATCAACTCCAAACACCTGCAAAGGTTTCCTGAGCCTTCAAAATGGTCTCTCAGTTTGGTTCACTAGGCTACACAATCATGGGGAAGACTGCTAATCTGACAGTTGTCCAGAAGACAATCATTGACACCCTTCACAAGGAGGGTAAGCCACAAACATTCATTGCCAAAGAAGCTGGCTGTTCACAGAGTGCTGTATCCAAGCATTAACAGAAAGTTGAAAGTTGAGTGGAAGGAAAAAGTGTGGAATAAAAAGATGCACAACCAACGAGAGAACCGCATCCTTATGAGGATTGTCAAGCAAAATCGATTCAAGAATTTGAATTTGAACTTCACAAGGAATGGACTGAGGAATGGGTCAAGGCATCAAGAGCCACCACACACAGACGTGTCAAGGAATTTGGCTACAGTTGTCATATTCCTCTTGTTAAGCCACTCCTGAACCACAGACAACATCAGAACCGTCTTACCTGGGCTAAGGAGAAGAAAAACTGTACTGTTGCCCAGTGGTCCAAAGACCTCTTTTCAGATGAAAGCAAGTTTTGTATTTAATTTGGAAAACAAGGTCCTAGAGTCTGGAGGAAGAGAGAAGCTCATAGCCCAAGTTGCTTGAAGTCCAGTGTTAAGTTTCCACAGTCGGTGATGATTTGGGGTGCAATGTCATCTGCTGTGTTGGTCCATTGTGTTTTTTGAAAAAAGTCACTGCACCCGTTTACCAAGAAATTTTGGAACCCTTCATGCTGCCTTCTGCTGACCAGCTTTTTGAAGAAGCTCATTTCATTTTCCAGCAGAATTTGGCACCTGCCCACACTGCCAAAACACCAAAACGTTGGTTAAATGACCGTGGTGTTGGTGTGCTTGATTGGCCTGCAAACTTGCCTGACCTGAACACCATAGAGAATCTATGGGTATTGTCAAGAGGAAAATGAGGAACAAGAGACCAAAAAATGCAGATGAGCTGAAGGCAACTATCAAAGAAACCTGGGCTTCCATACCAACCTCAGCAGTGCCACAAAATGATCACATCCATGCCACGCCGAATTGAGGAAGTAATTAAAGCAAAATGAGCCCCTACCAAGTAAGTACATGTACAGTAAATGAACATACACATACAACACCTAATGTCTGACTTTTACTTTCCTACAAACTTTTTTTTTTTATTGGTCTTGTGAAGTATTCTATTTTGTTGAGATAGTGAATTGGTGTTTTTTTTTTAAAATGTGAGCCAAAATCATCACAACTAAAACTAAAAGAACCAAAGACTTAAACTACTTCGTTCTGTGTGCATTGAATTTATTTAATAAAGAGTTTCAAATTTGAGTTGGAAGTACTGAAAATAATGAACTTTTAGTTTTTCACGACATTCTATTATTGAGATGCACATGTAATGTGGTCATCCTCTGCTGTTTATCAGTAGTTTTATTGCTGTGTAAGCAGTGCAGTGAAGCCTTCAGCCTGAAAATGTTTTGCAACTTTGCATTCATCATTTTTTAACCTCTTTACTGTAGTTTCCCCAAACCCGGTCCTATATACATCTTGAGGAGTGTAGGTTAGGATGTTTCCCTGCCCCTAGCTGTGGTTTAGGAAAATAGAATGAGCCTCCAACCTGTTCCCTCCGTCTTTACTTCAAAAGTATATATACAGTATTATATCTATTATATATATATTATATACATACTAATATATCTATATATATATATATATATATATATATATATGAAATGACATGAGAGTGAATTATAATTCATTTTTTTAAAGTTTTTATTTTAAGGTAATCGATAGTTTAAGTTTTTTATTTATTTTTTTTTTTTTTTTCATTTCTGTCTGTTTATTCCGTTACAGTACATATAATGGGTGGGTGTTCTTTTAATATACATATTTTTAATACAACAGTTAACCTAACTATCTGGAAATACAGTATTATTATTTATGCTCAGTTAATTACATAAGAGACTACAAATATTTTTCCTCAACGTGATATTAACCAGGGCAATCACCAAAGAGCTTGAGACCATTAGGAGATACTAGTGTCCGTCTACAGTTCTGTTTTGTGATACATTTGCATTAAGATTGTTTAGGCGATTGCATGGCAGTGTAAGAGATGATCGGCGGAAATTTCTATTACCAGCAGGGGGAGTTAGTACGTAACTGTAGAAACTCTACAGCAAAGATATTCAAGGGGGACAAGGTATCACTGTGCATCTATTTGTGACAGTCAAATATATTTTTTTAAATGCCTCATTTACGCAATACTTAAGTCAATTAAACAGAATTACCACATAGTGAACGAATGTTAAGCCTTTGTGATATCTGGGGTATGGATAAACGAAAATGATAAAGATTATTTTAAACAATTTAATTTGTATTTATGTATTTATTTTTAGTAACTGACTTTTATAATGTACGTTTAGTTGAACTTTAGTTAATTATTATTGAAATTGTTAATCATACATTTTAAAAGAGATTTTCTGTCATGATAGTTGGAATCAATAGTTTCTTAATCAACTTGCATAAGCTGGAAAAATGGTAATTTCAAGCTTGCAGGTTTATATATATATTACTATATATATATAATTATAGATATATATGAGTGTGTGTTTGTGTGTGTGTGTGTCGTGTGTGAGGAGAGAGTTGTGTGTTTATATATATAATTATATATGTGTGTGTGTGTGTGTGTGGGTTGTGTGGGTGTATGAATATATATATATATATATATATATATATATAGATATATATATATAGGATATACAGTATATCAAAGATGAGCTTTGCTGATACTATTCTCATTGTACTCTACTATTATATGTTCTTTTGGCAGACAAATCCTTTTTTTCACATGCAATATGTTAATTACTGTACAGCACTGCTTTCCCTGCATGACCTCCATAATGGACCATACTTCAAAGCCCTCCAACACTTACTTTTGTTGATTCAGATGTTCTTTATTGTATCTCATTGGAAATTTCGCTCTAATCACTGGCATTGTTAACAGTTAACAAAAATGTTTAAAGCCAACTTAAATTCCAAATGGATAAGCCCTCATGGGAGGGAGTCGGGCAGAATGTCTGGATGAGTTGTGTCTGCTCACATTGGCCAGCGCTGTGTCTCAATTACAAATGGGCTAACTGTGGTTGCCATTTTAAACATTTATATATCTCTAGTGCTTCTGTTATGGCTCTAAAGGGAGAAATATATCCCTTTTAACTCATAATATACTTCAAATATATTGAAGATACTGACTGATCTGCCACTGTTGAGTACAATGTGTCTTTTGGAAGGAAAGTGGTAAATTACACCACTCCAAAAAAAAATTGCTATTATCATGCTGAATTCATGTATCTGTTCTTATAAAGCAAAATAATTATGAGTTCTTTTGTTAATCTTTGGCTAAAAAGATAGCTTTGATTTATTTTACGACTTTGTTATGTGATTCTCTTTCTTACTGCAGTTAAAAACATAACATTTGATTGTTGAGACACACCGATCGTTTGCTTGGAGTGAGAATCCAATGGTCCAAAAAACAATAACAAAATTAAATATTTTAAAACATTAGGCACTTTAATTAGATCAGATGTCTGTCTTTGATATTAATGGGCAATGCAGGAAAATGAGTAACAAATCCCAGCTGTCCACCTCCCGCCCGCCAACACACACATATTCACACACACTTGTCATATGGATACAAGCACACAAAATAGATATATGATGCACTTACAAATATTTAGCAATTATAGTGCATTTAATGACTGAGACCGTACTAAAGGAGCCACTTTATTCATTTACCACATAATGTTAAAATGCTAACATTATTGAAATATAAAGCAGTTATTTATTTATTTATTTTTATTTTTGAATATTTTTTTTTTTCAGAGCATCAAGAAAAGTGTTTAAAAGACCCCATATAGTCCTGGCTTGTTGAAGATGAACTGCATCAACTCCCTCTGCAGTAAAATCCACTGAGAACTGCATCAACTCCATCTGCAATAAAATCCACTGAGACGTGTTTTTGAGGTATATCTAGAACATAAGGAGGAGAAATAAAGAAAAAAAATGCCGTCAGATGCTCACTCCGAATAATCCAATCTTAAAGCCAAGCAGCCATGACTAACTAGGAAATGACGTTATAGTTCACACAGTGCATACCTGCTTTCATCACTGTATCTTTTCAAATATCTATTCCGTGGAATTATTTACTCTCTCATGGAAGTTATTTGTGTCTCCCAAGTGATAGAATAAAAGTTTTGTCACTGGTTGAAAATTTACTAAATATCTGCAACGGATTTATAGTGACTATTTTTGATTTTCTAACTCTGCTTATGAGGGATTGAGGGTTGCCTTTGGACTTCTTTTTTTTTTGTCTAGCACATCAGGTTGGATTTTCCCATTGCCTTTCTGGTCATTTAGAACTTGGTAGGGGTAGGGCAGCCTCAAATGTAGGATAATCTCTTAGAGGTCCTTTGCAGTGGGGGGTGAGGCCCGGGAGCGACCATTCACTTTTTTTTTTACACACAGTTGCAGCTGTATCTCAAAGCTCTTTGATACAAAAAAGCTGAATGTTTTGCAGGCAGATCCTTGGGCTGGTTGCGGAATTCTTACCTCCCACTGTTAGGGCCCTTTCTACCCCTGAAGGGGCCCCTGCCATAACTGTTAGTTACCCCAAGTCGGGGCTGTTAGCAAATTGAGCCTGACAAAAACGGTTAGGAAAAAACTGGTACGTTTTGGAAATTAAACAGTGGCATGTCTAACTTTTTGACCATTGCGTTGTGAGGTGTTGTATGTGGTTGCTGAGTTGTTTGCGGTCACAGATTTACTCATTTGCAAGTCACATCACTCTATATGCACCTGCAGTGCTGAATGCCATTCAGGGCTATTATTCACTGTACAAAACAGTAAAAATACTCTGACCACATATGAAAATGTGGCAGGCAAACTCTGATATGTCCTTCATTTATGTGTTTGAACTCTCAGCTGAAAGTGTGAATTCATGGATACTTTTGGATAGAAATATAGCACATTGGCATTAATGCAAGTAGTTTAAAGTGATTGTACAATGGCACTTCATGATTCTGAATAGAACTAGATGGCTAAGTCATTCCCTATCAGTTTAGATCCTTTACATGAGAAGAAACAGGACATTACACAAGTTGTAGGAATGTTTGGCACATTAACACGTAATGTGCAGTTTATTCTACGTTAAGTTTCTACTTAAAGTTATCATTGGTCATTATAATGATAATGGGGACCACTACAGCTTTCCCTAACTGCAATGTTTTCATATGACTGGAGCTTAGCCTAACGACTGTAGTACACTAACTGCACAATTCATATATCAAAAGAAAAAAAAATCACATTAGTAATTTAAGTTGACTTGCAGTATGAATTTACTTGATGATAAAACTCAAGACCAGAACAAACGGCTCTCTTGGATTTTATTAGTATGAGAACTCTCATAGGATGCACTGCGAGGAAAAATCACCGGAAAGATGCAAACTTCCACGCAGGAAAAATTGAGGCACAGCACAGAACAAGCAGAAATAGATTTTGTTATATTAAAATATTATATCATGTATTAGATTATGCAGTCATCTCCCTACAGCCGTTTCATAACTGAACACCATTGTAAGGAAATTCAGCTGGTTCAAAGTGTATTTGTTTCAGTGCTTACTAGTAACAGACTACATCTTGAGTTTTTTTTCCTCATGAATAAATTACAGATACCTGACTAATTTACTGATACATTTTAAAAGAGCAGTCGGAGCTAGAGGCTGAATTGTGTTCGGGAACCTTTCTGTAGAAAGGGAAAGGGGGGCAGTTAGACATGAACTGCTACTCACATTGACAATTCCCGCCAAACATTAATGTCTTATAGAAAAAAAAATATTATTTGTTTACTAGTCTAACTTGAAATGAGTTTTTTTCTGCTATTAATGCCATTAAAAAGTATAAGCAGGTTCTTTTTGTCAGATTAGATGTTTTTTTTTTCCTTTTGTTCTTTGACAAATATAAGAATGTTAACAATGGTCTTATTATTGTATGAGAATGAATCTAATAGCTACTTTGTTGTATAGTGGCTATATATATACAAATTCCAAAGATTTGGCCTTTTAACTGTTTATTTACTAGTTTAAAATTGTATTTAGTATTTTAAAAGCCATGCATAATGTTTGATATTTCAAGGATTAATTGTGGAATTCAACATTTCCAACATGCAGGTAGAAAAAGGATCAGGATCATAATATTAATTTATTTTTTAAATAAATCCGTTTTACTTAAATAATTGTTCTGTTGGGGAAAATCAGATCCACCTGACTATTTGCTTTTCATTCCCACAGCATCTTTAAGTAATTTCTGTTAACTTCTCCTTAAGAGAGTGTTCTGGAATTGCTCATAGGTTCATCCTTGTTGTTCAGTGTTTACACATCTCTCACTTGTCTTTTCCTACATATGCAGTGTTTCAGTCCTGCTTCACATGTCAGGCAGATGTGCTGTCTCTTGCATTACAGTACCAAAGTAGGTGTAGCAGCTAGATGTCAATGGCACTAGGGGAGAAAGTGTGAGTGGATGCATGCAAGCTGGGTTGGACCTGGGTGAAGTTTTCTTTCCTAATGGTTGGGTAGGGGGCTGGATTTGTGATGTCAGGCTGGAGGAAACAGATAAAACGTTTAGCGCGTTAGTTTGATCTGATGTGGAGATGTGGAGAGCGCGTGCAACGGGACTGAGCATGGGAATATAGACACACACGGAGCGCAAGAGGAATCTCCCCGCCATCTCAAGGTGATCCAAAGAGCCGTTTTCACTTGGACCAGCATGCCAAAAAGACAAATCTCCTTTCAGTACCTTCACTTTCTTGGATATTGATCTATATTTTGAGAAAATAAAATCTTTTAAGCGGACTTTCACAGCTCCCTGATATCTGAAACACTCCACTGTTAGAATAAACCTCGATAGACCTTTTATTTGACCGTTTTGGCGGTTTATTCGCAGAACAAAGCGTGACCGCGAGCATTTGCAACCGACCCATTGCGCGCCGGTGAAAGGTGGCAATCTCAAATAATCTTTATCCAGCGTTACACCTCTCCAAACAACCTTACACTGTACAGACAGCAAGCTATGTAAGTCTGCAACCAAACGCGATATTATCACTTTCATTTGACCACAATGAGGAAACATTATTGCGCGCGTAAATGAACTGTAAGTGAATGACAATTAGGCTTTTACGCAGTCATTGCGTGCTAAAAAGGAAGCTTTGAGGGGATCCCCGAGACACGAGATGTTTTGTTTGAACCTGAGCACTCAAGAGGCAGGGAGGAAAGATTTAAAGTATACAGTTTGCTCTATCCAGTTACTTAAATGTTAAATTAAGAGAGGAACAGTCTATCCATGCACTGACAATTTCGAGTTCCCTTGTCATTACAATTTCTTTTTGAAAGACAAGTAAAATAGAAACTCATTAACACACATATTGTAACTTAAAACACAATTTATGCTTTCATTAATTAAGAAAAGGCACCAAAACTATTTAAGCGAATTAACTATTAGCTCCCTTCCCAAGTGCAATTCAAAACAAACAAACAAATAGATGTCCACTCTTTGAAAGCTGCAGCTTCACCTCAATAAAATGATGTTTTTTAGACTACTGGCTATTATTCTTGCAATATTTCACACATGGCCGCTGAACAGGGCTCAGCCAGATCATCTCCAGAAGTATAAGCGGACACTGGCACAGAGAGCGGACCGAGCGCTTGCTGGAGAGCAGTGCGGCTCAATCAGCCGCAAGCGACCGCTGCACTCCGCGGCGCAGCAGTACCCTCTAGCGGGCGTCGCTGGAAGGTACACTCGCCTGATAGACTTGCACTTGAGGAAAACTAAAACGGTGAGGTCGTGTTCAGGTGAGTGCAGCTCTAGTGGCACAAATACGGTTGCATTAACTAACTTGGATATTAATGAGAAGGTGAAATATGAGGAACCACAAGAAGAGACTTTCATATGGAAGAAAGCAAGTAAACAGCCACAGGAGGCCACTGATCCTGGCTCTACTAAGTCACACAAACCCCTTCAATCCATATCAAAAGGACACCCTTTACAGGCAGAACAGGGTGGTGATTTGACAGACAGCTCGTTTTCACTAAGAAGGGTTGCACGGAGCCTTCCAGAGTTCAACAAAGAAGAAGTCCCAAAAGATATGCAGCGCACCCATATCCACCACACTGACTTCTCTACAGAAAATGAAGAGTTATCTGGGGAGCAAGAGGGGCTGCAGAGCATTGCTGGGGAGCCGTGGAGGGTAGATGTACACAATATGCCAGCAAAGTGGATGACAGCTGTGTATTTCAGTGGTCAGGCGGATCAACTAAAGGTGAACCCTGCGTTTGGCATAGAACTGCCCCACTCTTGGTTCACTTTAGAGCTGTGGGTCAAGCCAGACGGGGGCCAGAATAATCCTGCCATCATTGCAGGTATGTGTTTGTGCAATCCTATATAATTCTCTTTGTCTAAAATCATGTTTGTTTGTTTTGTATTGGAGGGCTGCAGGTTCTTTAAACCATTTTCTAGTAATTGGAAGTGTCATTGGCTATTACTTAAAGCAGCAGTTATAACTTGAAGGATACATAATTCACAATTAGCAACTGTCTAATCAGAATAAATATTGCTGAAAGGAGTACAGCTATACAGACCAAAATGATTATGTAAAGTCAGATTCATTCCTTGAACCCTTCTCAGTTCATCAATAGGGTTGGGTACCGAAACCCGGTACCAATATGGCACCGGTACCTATGTAACCGGTATGTATTAGAACCGAATCAGAACGCAGATTTCGGTGCCATGCCTGAGCGATCGATTGAAATATTTCCTCTGGTTCTCCGATACGGACGTAAGAAGCATCGTCACTGGCACCGCACGAGAAAAATAATTTCCCGACTGAGAAAATGCAGAGTCCGAAAGCTCTAATAATACAAATCCAACACATCTTTGTAGTAACGAGAGTGGCCATGTTGTTTTCACATTCCGTTTTAAGCACAACTCTGGAAATGAGAGCATTCGCGGAGCGCGTGAATGCAGTAACTTGCTCTGATGGCAGCAGGTAGCCTTCCGTTAACTAAGCTAAACATGCTTAAATTAAAATGCCTTAAGCTAAACTTCTCTTGTATTCACATTTCTAAACCTGTTGTCCAACAAAAGAGAACATTATAACCGTTTTACTCCACAACACCAGTCAAATGCTTCCTTTTGTGATCTGATGAGGCTCTTGTCACAGAATGAGGCAGAAAATAATGCTCCATATGCTACTTTAAAAATAATACATCGATTATAAATTAGGGTGACCCATACGTCCTCTTTTCCCCGGACATGTCCTCTTTTTGGACCTACAAAAATGCGTCCGGCCGGGATTTCTTAATTGCCCAAAATGTTTTCTTAATCCCACTCCCGCTGAATCTCTGACCATTGTCGCCTGCTCCCACAACATTTTTTCGCTCCCGCGATTTTCGTGTCCACTCCTTTAAGCATTCTAATATTGTGTATAATTTTGGTGCTTCAGGGAGCTGCTCTCAGGATGCGGTGTTTTTAAATATTTTTGAATGAGCGTTTGCGCTTTTTACTTTCACTTTCGATTTTGCGATCACCCGCACTCTGTTTAAAGGGAGCACATCTTACAAGATCATATATTTGTCAGTGAGTTCAGGATCTGTTGAGCAGCAAATACTTAAGCATGGTCTTGTCAGTCATCTCTCCTTATTCTCGTATGGAACGATATTCCGGACAATTTTAAAATAGAATAGCAAATTGTATTATCAATTGCATTTTCAATATGTGGACGCATAAATTGTGACATAATCCAAATGCAATTGCAAATCCTGCATTAGCGTTTTCATTTTCGCTTTCGCGAACGCACAGTGACTGCCAAATTTCAAATGAAAAGGCAAAGTCCATTTGCAACTGTATTACCCATGTCTTAGGAGTTACGAGCCTGTCATATTTAAAAACTAATTACCATGTCTGCTTTTTCACTCTCTCTGCATCACGCATGTAACCTGCCAAAACTCAAATACAATCGCAATTCCTTTTGCATTTGAATTCCGACGTCTACATGGAAAGCTGTCAATCAATGTGAGGGGGCAGGGCTATACTAGGGGGCGTGTTTGTGTTGGGTGGTGACGTCACTCACAGACGACCGTGCAGAATGCTCTGATCAACGGAGGTAATCGGTAAAGGCTCCGCTAAAGGCAGCTACCAATCAGTTTCGTACCTGTGTGAACGAACAGACAGTGCAATCTTCTTGGCACAATACATAATTATGTCTTTTTTACCCCAAATGCAGTGATTATCCCCTGCTAACAGTGGGAGCCACAACGGTACGCACAATAGGTCAATATTCTATAACCAAAGCTTTTAACCTGTCTATGAATCTTCACGGTTACTCTCACTTACAATTTTAATCGCGTAATAGCGAGGGTCACACTGCCTCAAGACCTTTAACGTTTGAACTGCAATTGATGCACTTAAGCAAACAATAATATCAGATACTTATTTTTCCACTTTTTTTTTTTTTTTCTTGTACTTTTATATTTTATTAAACAGTTTTAACCGTTATTGGGTTTCGTCACGTACGTGGACCAAAGCGTTGCGCCTGCTCAAGATCTCTAGCTATTTACAGCCACTGGACACCGCGATTGATGCACGTGATTTGTAATGTTATCTTGCTTTGGCTGTGGCGTGTTCTGTGACAGCTGCAGCTAGATCTGACTGGTGAAGTGTCATCTGGGTAAGGTAGAGTAAGAGTAGCAGCATTTTCTGTTTTTTCACATGCATCTATCGGATCGTAAACTGACTGAGAGATCTTGAGGCAGGTGCATATAGGCTATTAGATAGGAATAAGATATAGGTTGCAAATAAGTAAATATGTGTAGATTTGCACTGTCTGTTTGCTTAAGTGCATCAAGTGGAGAGCAAACGGTAAAAGGTCTTGAGGCAGATGTGACACACTCTCTATTACGGATTAAAAATGTAAGTGAGAGTAAACAGGGAGAGATGCAAAGACAGGTGAAAAGCGTTTGGTTAATAATGAATATTGACCTATTGTGCGTACCGTTGTTGCTCCCGCTGTTAGCAGGGGATAATCGCTACATTTGGGGTAAAAAGACATAATTATGTATTGTGCCAAGAATGTTGCACTGTCTGTTCGTTCACACAGTTGTGAAACTGATTGGTAGCTGCCTTTAGCGTAGCCTTTACTGATTGCCTCCATTGATCAGAGCATTCTGCGCGGTCGTCTGTGAGTGACGTCACCTCGCAATACAAACACGCCCCCTAGTATAGCTCCGCCCCCTCACATTGATTGACAGCTTTCAGAGTAGACGTCGGAAATTCAAATGCAAAAGAAATTGCGATTCCATTTGAGTTTTGGCAAGTTACATGCACGACGCAGAGAGAGTGAAAAATTTAATTTGGTAATTAATATTGCTATTTAAATACGACAGGCTCGTAACTCCTAAGACATGGGGAATACAGTTGCAAATGGACTTTGCTTTTTCATTTGAAATTTGGCAGTCACTGCGTTCGCGAAAGCGAAAATGCAAACGCTAAAGCAGGATTTGCAATTGCATTTGGATTATATCACAATTTATGCGTCCACATATTGAAAAAGCAAATGAAAATACAATTTGATATTCTATTTGAAAATTGTCCGGAATATTCTTTTTTGTTCCATATTCTCGACCGTGACAGTCAAATCTGACTTCTGCAGCTCGTGCTGGATGCAGGGTTGTCATTTCTGCGTTTTTTTTTCCACAGAATTGGGCTACTTTTAAACTGTTGCCATGGGTTGATATTCCCAAGTGGGTTAAAGGTTTGAAGTATTGCATAAATGACATTTGACTGAAATGCTTGTATTGAAATATTTTGCATTTTACCTATGATAAAACTTCCATGGACTTCTACATTAACTGTTCCTTCCTGGTGGATTGACCTGCCCAGCTCAATCCAAGCAGATGAGTCCTTAATCATTTTCAAGAAACTGCTGAAAATACATATCTTTCATCTTCATTTGACCCTCTACCTCTAGCGCTTTCTATTCTAATGCTACTTCTAATTTTGTCTGCTTGTTTTTTTAATTAAAAAAACTTGACCCTCTAACATCTGCACTCTCTATTCTATTTCTATTCTAACTACTTGTTTTATTTATAAAGAAAAAAGAGCCTCTAACGCTAGCATTCTCTATTCTTTCTCTGTTCTTTAATAAGTATTGGTTCAGGCACCGTTTAGGCACCAGAACCGTTTTAAAAGTATCGATTTGGCACCAGTATCGAAAAAACCCCAAACGATACCCAACCCTATCATCAAGTGCATCAAATGGTGTGCGGCGGACTCTGTGTTGTGTCACGACTTTGACACGTTGTTGTTTCATTTAAGAGGCCTTTGTTTGAGGATATCAGCTGACAAGCAGATGAAAGGAGAATGGGAAATCATGCTGCTTACGAGGTGCAAACGATGAGTAGTGTTAGAGGAACAAGTGACCACCACCTGCTCAGTGTGTCCTGTCAGCTTTATTTAATCACTTGTTTGTGCATATGGCGCACTGCGTTTCCAAGGTTTGATTCATAAGCTGCATGTTCTGGACACCATACTCACATTGACAGCTAGCTGTCATCCAGCTCAATTGTTTGATATAAAATGTTTTCAAAGCAGAAACTAGATGTTTTTTTCACATGCAAAGCTGATATGCAAAAAGTTGTCTGTAAATGCTTTGAGATGTTATAAGTTGTTCGGAA
The DNA here is from genome assembly GCA_018155175.1 of Sinocyclocheilus anophthalmus. Classification (NCBI taxonomy): domain Eukaryota; kingdom Metazoa; phylum Chordata; class Actinopteri; order Cypriniformes; family Cyprinidae; genus Sinocyclocheilus; species Sinocyclocheilus anophthalmus. Next base: position 105,058 of record JADLZN010007225.1, read on the forward strand.
AAAAATTATATATCTACCTACGGATTTTTTATTATATATATATATATCGTATATATCATCTATCTATAATGTTGGTAAAAATGTCTAAAATAAGGGAAACATTTTTATTTATTTGTTAGTTAGTTTATTGCAAACCCATCACTAAAATTCATAAAATTATACATTTTTATTGAGGACCTTATTGTCCCCCGACATGGCGCTGGGTTATTTTGCTGTATGATTTTAACAGGCATCTGAGTTGACTTTTTTGATGCACATTATTATTACAAAAACAAAAATAAACAAAATAAGCTGTGGAACATCACAGAAGGTGCCGGATCTCCCAAGGGAGCTTTCATAATCAGGTAAATGTGCATTTTTGTATGGCTGCTGAGGAGGTTCAATGTGGAAATGATTATATCTGGAAGTGCTTCTGAGACTAGTTCCCATTAAGAAGAACAAAGCCCAGAGTTCTCTTGTCGTAACCTGCACGAGGCTTTTCCTCTACCATGGATGCCAAAGTACATGCTTTTAGGCGAAAGGGGGTGCAAATATTATTCATATGTTTCTAACACTGATGAGTCATCTATCAGACCTCAAAGAGAGCATTAGATATTCCATTTTAATCAAATCATCCACCACTTGGAGAAAATCAGTATTCCCCAATGACGTCAAATCTCACAAACCTCTTAAATAAATGAGAGTTTCTACCATCTTACTATTGTTAAGAATATATTATTTCCTTTTGACATATTTGTCATCATCACTAAAATCATGTGAACATTCACTCCAGCTCCTTTTCAGGTCAATAGCTTTCTTTTAACAATCAGTGGATGAATCTATTGTTATAAAGCCAGTTTTTTAAAAAATCCCCCACTCTGCCAAATGAGCGTTAAAAGGCTTTACTGGAAGTGGTCTTTTCAGCGCAAACTTTTCTTCCGCTATTAAGTGATACTATGCAAAAACATGAACTTTTTCTCTGTCTCTCATAAACACTTATCATATTGAAGTCATCAGTTATACAAGGTTACAAAGAAAGTATTTTTTCAGCACACTTTATCTCCAGCCAACCTCAGCACTCTGGGCCAGTCTGAGGTACTACTATTAGGGGTCTTTTATTTAGTGGGAGACAGACACTATAAAAACAGTAAGATAAGAACTCAGGTTTTGAAAATGTAGTAGCATCCAAGTGGATAGTACTCTGGAATGGTTTATCTTCAAATTCATGACTTCAGGGTTGATACGCGCAGAAATTAGCTGATGTTGTCACACGCTGGAGCCCTGCACACACATCGGCAGGCTTTTTCAATGAATTAAATTTCAGTGTGGTCCACGTCCCTCAGGATATTTTGTTTAAAGCTGCCCATCTCTCCTTCTCCTGTTTGCCCGTGTGTGTATGTGCTTGCATGTGCGTGTGTTGGTGGGAGGGTGAAGGGGTTCCCTGACCTCTCTCTGTCCTTCGACGGTAACATCTGGCTGCCAGATGTGACTGCTCCTGAGAAAGGCGGCTGGGAATATCAGTGGATTTGTTGAATGGAAATGACTTAAACGCTTAAACTCTTCAGATAATTAAACACCAATTACTCTGTGTTTGATCAAGCTACATTTCTGCTCATTGACTCCTTCGTTTGTGTTTTTTTTCTAGGCGTGTTTGACAACTGCTCGTATCCCTTGAGCGAAAAAGGTTGGTCTGTTGGGATTCGAGCAGTAGACCCTACGGGAAGAAAAGATGGCAGGTTTTTCTTCTCCCTTCGCATGGATCGGGCACTCAAATCCACCACTATCATTGCACACCAGCGCTACCAGCCCAACAGCTGGACTCATGTGGTGGCCAGTTATGACGGCCACAAGATGGCGCTGTACGTAGACAATTCCAAGGTTGGCGAGAGCAGAGAACAATCAGGTGACCTATACAGTCCCTACATAAAAGCCTGTCGCATGTTTCTGCTTGGTGGGGACCAGTCGGATCACGAACACAGTTTCCGCGGGCATTTGGGAGGTGTCACGTTATGGGGTTATGCGCGAACGCACGAAGAACTTCTTAAAGGTCACCAATCCCATGCAGAGAGACAAACTCCCATCTTGTCCCAGTGGGCAGATTTCTCAGAGGTTGAGAATCAGTGGGCGCCCTACAAAGACCGTCACAACCCAATCATTGTGGCTCTTCCTGTCCCAGAGCGGCAGCTTGTTTCCCCGTTTCTTCCGCCTCCATGTGGCATGACCGTGTGTGACAATGCCGACGTCGCCCTCAGTTATAACCAGCAATGGCAACTGCAAGTCGAGAAGCACCTACGTTACCGCATCGTGAACATCTGTAAGGATGATGGCAGCGACCCTACAGTCTCTCTGCAGCAGATCCAGCTCCAACACCAGGCCTTGGAAGATGCCTTCCGTCCTTACAACATCACGCTGGAGCTCAGCATTCACACCATCTACAACTCTTCCCTTAAACGGCGCTTCGTCCTCAGCAACTGCCACATTGCCAAGGTGGGGAACCGCCATTGCAATCCCGAGTGTGACCATCCTCTTACAGGCCACGATGGGGGTGACTGCTTGCGCATGGGGCCCTGCTACAACTGGAAGCGGAGGGATGGAGTCTGCAACCCAGAGTGCAACAGCATTCACTATGATTACGATGATGGAGATTGCTGTGACCCTGAGGTCACAGATGTCGCAAAGACCTGCTTTGATCCCGAGTCTTCTCAGAGGTGAGCATGTGCTTCAATATGGTTCCACTTTGGCAACAAACTTGAACCCAGTTATAATTTTATTGGGATGTACAAGAGGGTTCATGATTTGGTCTTAATTCAAGGATTGCAAAATAGCAAAAACCCCTCAGGAGGATATTTGACTGCCTGCTAGCTTCTATAGAATTTGATGCAGGTACCAAAGTCAGCTACCATATCATTACGTCAACTACATTTATGTCCTTAGCAGATGCATTCCTACTAAAACAGCTTGCGTTAAAGTGCTAGGCCTTATAGGTCAAGATAAAATTATTGAAAGCATTCCCTATCCTTCGCTCAGGATCACTGTGAACTGGTTTTTGAGTTCAAGAAATTGACAAAAGTTATGTGCTTGTTAAATGTTCTCACTGCAGCATCAGAAAAAAGGAAACTAAAGTGTCTTATTGTGAAATAGTGTTTACTTTTTTCATTTTTTATTTTCAAGATTGTCAGGGCATTCTCTATTTCTTAACATGCAAAGCATACAAATCGGCCTTCTGGAATAACATTAAAAAGCAAGCAAAACTTGGATGCAGAGCTGAGCCAAAGTATACACGTAATGTGGCTAAACAACAAAACCAGAGGTCTCGGCACTATTCATGGTGAAAGGCAGGACAGTTTTGCTCCCGTACAGACTGGTTGAAGGCTTGCCGCAGTGTCTTTAATTTTTTCTGATGCTACATAAATGAGTAGACGTTCACAAAACCGTACTATAGTGTAAAATCCTGAAAATGTGATCACGCCAAGTCTTTTATTTAAGTCCTTTTATCAGCAAGATGAATTTGCTATATGTCAAATTTCCAGATGCAGTTTGGGAAGTGTTGTTCCAGGCTCAGTGTGCAACGAGACTTTGTGTCTCAGCCACCAGCTGTTGTCATTTTATGCTTGCTTGAAAACAAGCTTTCTTCAAGAGCTTCCTATCTGTTCCTGAAGGGCTCATATAGAGATTAATAGGGCCCCACATAAACCATTGGATGGTGGTCTAAGAAACACTCTTTTGGTTGTTTTGCACTGAGAAACTTTTAAAGAGGACAACAGCAAGCTCATAGCCAAAATCCACAGGCAGAACATTTATTTCTGTCCATGGTTGGTGGATAATAAATCAGTTAAACGCCATTTCAATGCTGTTTCCACCAAGGGGTTAATATTTGACTGATTAGCATGGCCCTGTCGTCCCTGATGGTAGATGACGTAACTACACACTCTGCAGATCATTTGCCTTCATTTGCAATACATTTAATTTTAAAATATAGTGAAATAGAAAACTTATTTAAAATTTTAATATTGTTTCACAATATTACTATTTTTACTGTGTTGTTGATCTGATAAATGCAGTCTTGGTTGAGCATAAGAGACTTCTCTCAAAAGCATTAAAATCATACCAACCCCAAACTTTTGAACCATAGTTTATATACCGTTAATATTTCATTGTTTGAAAGGCTCTTATAGGTGTGAAATGGATCATTATGCTTTTCAAAGACCAGGATAGTCACTAGTAAAGGGCTTGGGGCTTGTTCCAATCAGTGTTATCATGATGTAAGTTTCCTGCATTCCTGTGCCAGCCTAGCAACTGCCATTGAGATGAATGGGAATACTAAAAGATAGTCTTCTTCATGGAATTTCAGACCTCTTTATTTCTACCTAGGCCAACAGTTTGGAGTAGTGGTGACCTGGAGTACCATACTGTCCTTGGCACACCAAATTAAAAAAGCAATCCAAAGGTACTGAATAACCCAAAGGTTTATTTACTGGACTTGTTTTCCTCTAAATATGACGTGTCAATAAGTAGAAATGCTAATAGCCAATGGGACCAGATTAACCTTGGGCTCATAGACTAAACCCTTAGAGAGGTCTTTCCTTACCATGCTGGAAGAGTGTATCGCTAAGGCAGAGGTCCAGAGTTTGCAGAGAATTAATGCAGGGATGACATTTTGATGGCAATTGTATAGCGTGCTTTTATGTGGAGGTCTGGGATTTTAATGTTTTGCTTTGTGAGTTATAGCCCAGGTATCTGCTGCTGGGCAGTGAAGCACAAGTACTTGCCAGTGGCTGTCACTACGCACATTTGTTGTTGAAGCAGAGAGAAACAGCACAAGGGAACCACCAGGTGCTTTTTGGCAAGCTCCAGAGAAATGGAACGAGAAGAAAGCAAAGACATTTTAGTCCAGACACTTAAGCCAATAGAACTGAACTACCTGATAACTCTTCTCTTTAGTAATTAACTTTGATAGATGCTTAGCAATTTCAACTATTTATGATGTATTTATTTCTTTATTCATTTTGCTGCAAGATAGTGGATCGGTGGTTTTGAATATGACTCTTATGATGTTATTTAAAAGGATTGTATTCACCTGAAAGGTGAAGTTTGAAATAGGTATAAAATAGCCACTTTAAATGTCACAAAATATTACATTAATTTGGTTAATTCATCAGTAAACTAATTTTTTTTTTTAAATTATGGAAAACAATTATGCACCACACACCCACACAATATATAAGATATATTATATAATATATTTTTTTTTTGTTTTTTTGCAGCGGAATGTGATTGTGACTAAGAACAGTAAATTTAGTTCACCTGGCTGTCATATTGTGCATAACATCTAAACGTATTTTATTGCCCGCATTCTGCATCTGATTGGCTTTACTTGACTGTCAACAATTCACAATTTAAAAAATTAAATGGTCCCAAATATATTCTATCACTTAATTTCCAGAACAAATTTTGGAAGAGCTGTCTAAATCTAAACTTTAAGTAATGTGAATAGAAATTGTTAAATCATTTAAATTCTATTGCTGAATTAGCCCTATAGGAGAGATTTAGGCAACACTCAAGAAGCACTCAAGAAGATTGGCTCAGCCTTTGCTTGTTTAATAAAAAACGACACAAGAAGTACGATGCTTGGTTTATTCTCGCATGAAACGGGTCCAAGAAACAGTAGGTGGTTCAACTAATAGGCTCAACCCTTCGGCACGATCCAAAGGGCAATAAGAACCGGACCTCTTCAAACCAACAGCTCAATGATACGAGGTGCAAAGGCTTAAGCAGCTATGAAAACAAATGAGAAAAATGACATGTGACATATTTCAAAGTAAAAATAAGTTAACATCACACATCAAAGCGTCTCTATGGCGATTTATCACAGCTGGGAGTGGAATAAAAAAGTGGGCAGTCGTTTCATGCGCCATAACTAGTTCAAACAATTATAAACCCTAATCATCATGACATAAAGTGATTTTTTTATGACTGTTGTTATTAAAACTGCTAATAAAAATCAATATGCGAATTTAAAAACATTTATAGGACATCGTACTGCAGTCAAATTTATGTTAGTTCTCTTACAAATTCCATTTGCTTACTTCTGATGACATGAACTAAACTATTTAAACCATTGTTGCTTTAAAGGGGTCATATGATGCTGCTAAAAAGAACATTATTTTGTGTATTTGGTGTAATGTTTTTATGCAGTTTAAGGTTAAAAAAAACACATTATTTTCCACATACTGTACATTATTGTTTCTCCTCTATGCCCCGCCTTTTTGAAACGCATCGATTTTTACAAAACTCATCGGTCTGAAAAAGCGAGGTGTGCTGTGATTGGCCAGCTATCCAGTGCGTTGTGATTGGCCGAATAAAGACTTATACTGTCTTTTTACGCATTGCATCGTGCCGCGTAAACATAAAACCCTGTCTGCACTTGTGATCAGAGAAATGACAAGTGCTACTCCACACTGCCCAAAACTCGCGTTTGAATCATCAGTGGCAAATGATAAAAGAAAACGTACTTACGTGAGTCAGAACTGCTGGCATTTTAGTCTAACGTTACTCTCCCAGGATCAGTAAACAGTCCTCCATAAAATGATCCGGCGCTCAAGTTTGGTGCCGTGGGTTTTAAAATAGAGGAGGCACACTAATTGTATTTGTCTGGGATCCCTGCCTATTTTTATTATTATTTGCATTAACCACTTTAATAATCGGCTTTTTGGTTGCTGTAGTCAGAAAACGTAAAGAAACATACGACATTTTACAGCAAGATAATATAAATTTCACTTACGGGCCTATCACTTGAAGCAAACATCTCATCCTTCTTAAAAGGTCTGTGTAAAAAGAGAGCTGCTTGGTGCGCTTCATTAAAAGCAGACTGCTGTAACGTTAGCCCTATCCAGCTCTTAGGCTGTTTTCCCTAAATTGTATACTATCCTCCTGAGAACAAGAAATAAAAAGCTTTGTGAATTTAGAATTTTCTCATGTCATTACATTGTTTAGAGCATAAAAAAAAATGTAAAAAAACTTTTGAAAATCTATACCTTTATTGTAGTGTTTCCCATCCTTATGCTATGTCTTCTGTAGAGGACACCAGGACTCAGTTTTTCTGAAAATAAAATGACAAGAGTAGACATGCATAGGCAAAAACAATGGGATTTTTTTTTTAATCACCAATCAATTTTTAGGTTTCAAGATTTTTTTATACCTAACTTTGTTTAAGGAGGGTTCTCAACTATGTTATAAAATATAAAACAAAATGATTTGATATAACATTTTGCTTTATGAAATATGTGTGTAAAAACTCCATAAACTGGTTTTCCCATTAAGCACAAAGTTATCTATACACTGTATCTAATTTGCAAAGTAAAGTGCTGTTGGGACAGCATGTTGAAAAAAAAAGTGTAATAATGGGAGTAGTAATTGGCCAGATTTTAATAATAATATCTAATATTTCATAAGAATATTAATATAATTTGTGTTCCTGTTCAATTATTTTGTCTCCCAAAATGTGTAATAATCATGCTTTTAGTCCTGGTGTCCTTTACAGTGGACATGTATGAAATGATGTTCTGTTTCATAACAGGAAGTCATATTTTGAAACCCCATAACATTTTGCTGAGATGTTGATTTATGACAAACAATTTTAAAAATTAATCAGATTTGAATTGTAATTATAAAATATTATCATATTTCCATAAGAGTATGTACAATGTTATCAACTAAATAATGTCAGCCATTTTAACTAACCAAGGAGGAGGGGTTGGTCACGGAAACATCCATCATTTGGTATCTTGGAAAGCACTGATATGTGCTCTTGTACAGGGACCTCCCAGACTTAAAACTCGTGACATGTGAGGTCTCGGGAGAATTCACTAAAATAATGTTCCACTGACAGAGCAATAAACTCCATTAGCTGGGTCTCAGCGAGGATATATACTTTTTGAATGACAGCTTGGTAAATCTGTTGGAGATCAAATATTCAATATCGCTACTCCTAAGTACTGTTGGTTTATTATCAGAGCAGCGTGAGACGTTCAAACTAATATCACGTAACTTACGTCTCTTTGATGATTGGTTGATATCAGAAGGGAGGCTAGCCTCCCTTGTGAGATCTTTTCTCAACACTCCTCAGTGCTGAAAATGAACACTCGATGGTGATTGGCTAATATTTTTTTTTACCAACGGAGGCACGAAAGCTCATCTCTCCCCCGGCCTCCCCCTACCCTTATATATCACCTAGCGGTTGCAGTTACATCAGCAGATTCGGCACATTCGCGATAGAAAAGCGGCGCTTTCACGTTACGATATTACAACTGTGAAATTACAAACAAAAAAAAAACACATTCTGAGACATGAACTGAAATGAATTGTGAATTTTATTAACATATTAAATCGTCCTCTCTTCCCATTTTAACCTCAGTAATTATGGGGAGGCGGTGCTCCCCAGACGAAGCCGCCGCTACCGAGCGATCAAACAGCGCTAAATTGTAGTATTTCCTCAGCGACTAGCACAGATCAGCTCTAGGCATGACGAAGCGGATATCGTCATCTTTTAGAAGACCAAACAAAGTAGTTTCGCTTTCACAACGAAAAACACAGCATCTTCAGGACATGGCGGCGGCGGCAACAATACTACAGTGAGAATAAAAGTTACACCTTCTTTCTTTGCGTGAACATTTGGGCGGCGTTATGCAAATATTCCCACATAGTGAGGTAGACATGTGGGGGCGTGTTCGAACGAGCCGTTTTAGGTAGGTGTGGTTGACTCTTAACTTTTATAAAGAATATCTCTTTGGATTTGAGACTTTAGTCTTTGCAAATTTACAGATCTTCTTTATGCACCAAGAGCTTGTAACACTCCAAAGAGAAAGAAAAAAATTAAATCGCATCATATGATCCCTTTAAACTGTTATTTTTAATAAAATTTGAAATTGTCATTCCCTTTTAAATCTTGACTCAAGCCATCAAAGAAAAATTGAATAACTTTCATGATGTTCATTCATGTTTATGGCAGTTTCCTCAATAATTACTTGTTTTCTATGCAACGTTTCTTGACTATGTGTCAATATCTATGATGCAGGGCTTATATGAGTGTGAAGGAACTGAAGGAGCTGCTTCATCTGAGCAGTTCAGACACGCTCAATGTGTTCTTCGCTAATAATTCAGCACGCGAAGAGCTTGCTGGTGTTGCCACCTGGCCATGGGCAAAAGAAGCGCTTACTCATCAAGGTAAGATGTCCACTGACATTTAACGCAGCAGCTCATGAACATGATGAAGTGAATAACCCAAGTCTCATTTTAATAGAATTTAGGTAATGTGAAAGTTAATTAAATAAAACAACAACAACAACAGTAACCCAAACGATGAAAACCTGACTTATGAAATGTTTTGATTTGACTGAACTAGATTAGATAAGACTAGACTAGACTTGAGTGCAGAAATCAACCATGGTTTGGTTTGTTAGTATGGCTCAGTTAGCCCCAGCTGGTAGATGTGGTAACTACACAATCTTGTTTTAAAAAACGTCTCTTTCTATTGATGGCCTTTTTTTTCCAAGTAACATAAGTCACAAATATTTCATCACATTGGCAGATGTTTTATTGCATTTTTTTTAATGCTCTTAAAAGCATGAAATGGATTTAGATTTTGTGCTATGTTTGACGTCACAGCTCAGTATTGTCACTAGTAAAAGGGTTGGGGCCGTGTGCATTTTTTGGAAGGGATAAAAAACAGACAAGATAATATGAGAAGAAAACGTTAAACCCAACTGGGTTCATTCTACCATGGACAATGTCAAGTTAAGAACTCAGTTGTTTCCTGTCACTACATTCCCCACAGCACATGTGTTTTTTTTGTACCTGATGCCATAGATCTTCTTGTTCATGACTTGCTCTTTTTTTGATCGCCTTAAATCTTTTCTTTAAAGAAACACATTCTTGTCTCTTCATCCTTGTTGTCTGTATTTGCCTTTACAAGATTAATGGGCCGTGATCTCAAGCATAAAAGAAAACACTTGCAGCACGCATAGATTTCCCTGTAGATTGCCCCTTAATCATTAAGGTCGTCCACCGGGAGAGAGGAAAAGGAACTCGACAACAACCAAACAAAAACAAAAGAAGGGTATTAAACTGTTGCCATCTTCATCCAACTGCCAGCTTATTTTATAGTACTAGTCTTTGCTGTGTTTTAGAGCTCATTAAAGCAGTCTCCGTTAAGTCCAGCTCCTTTAAAAAGGAGATTTCTCTCAAGCAGGAAGGTTTCTTATATAAGTCCCCCTCCCATTGGTTCAGGATGCAAGATCACATTGTGGTCTTGGCTTTTTGGGTTATAGCTTTTGTTAATGAGATCATTTTGGCCTGTGCATAGAATGTGAACTTTTAAACCGATATTAGCATGAGTAATTAGCGCTAACTTGCTTTTGTGAGCTTGAATTTGGTCATGAATTTTCATGAATTAACATACTGTCTGTTTCTAATGTGTACTCTTTGCGCCTCTCCCATCTAGTGACTCAGTTGCTTCACCAAAGGTGCGGAGCACTCGTGAGTTCCCGTCTACCAGCTCCCTGCTCCCTCCTTCGCGCGAGGTACGCGTGATTTGAGCCGAAATATACATACACTTGGCAGCGAGTTCTTCATCGTCTTAATTTCTCCCCCTTTTCCATTCTCCCCATCCTCCTTCCCACTCTTCCTCTTAAGTCCTCCTGCCAGTCTCCTGTACTCCCCGTCGTCGAGTATATGCTTATCTCTTGAACCTGTCGGCCGTCGTCTTTTTAGGTTTTATTGTTTAAGTGCAGAGTAAGATTGTAATGAAAACTTGTAAAGTGGTGAAAATATATCCACGCGCGAAATACAAATAATCCCAAAGAATAACTGCTGTAAAATGATTGTGTTAGCTATTTTAAGCTAGTTTTGTTGCATTAATATCAACATAAAACACATATGTGCCAGGGTTTAACCATATTTCATAGTAATACCGTTTCATTTAAGTTTAGATACATTTTGGTTTTAATTTCTACCCCCCCTCTTGAAATATATATAAAAATAGCTCCCCCAAAATTATATATCTATATATTGACCTGCCAAAAGAAGTTACAATTTTACTATGTCCTGTGTAGTTTATAAACCCAGGAAACATATAATGCATCGTCTACCATTATCACCAATAAACCATTTCAGGAGGGGTCCTTGGTGTCCTCATCAGCCCTGCCCCTGCTCTGAGTGGTATTTGCTTCAAGTCACATTGTTCTGTTAATGACTGAGCAGAGAGGTGTCTGAGACATAAAAGGCAACATGAAATTCATGAATGACTGTCCATGCTGCTTTGAATCTCACAGAGATATGGCCCCTTATTTTCACAGAGCTATGGCTCCATTCTTATTATGCCCATAATCCACCTCTGCTTTTGATTTACCGTCATGTCAAAAACAGTCTTTGATGCAAGACGATCTTTGTCCCCGAAATGTTATCGCTGGAGCTCTTCATGGAGGTATAAAAAAGTCAAGCGTAGTTAGTTTATCTGCCAAATCGAAATGTCAGAGTAGTTTTATTATGTTTGAATTTTTCACATAAATTTACGCTCTCTTTTCGAGCAGTCAGTCTCTACATATGGTCTTCACTACTTGGAGGGTGCAGCGGTCAAACTCTGTACCTTGAAAGTTGATCTTTAAGAGTGAATCAGAGCCTGCCCTGTACGCCGATTGAGGCCAGGTGCCTGCTGATCTTTGTGGTAGTTATGCCCGGCTTTTTTGCTGTACTGTAAACGATCTGTGTCTGTCAGACGTGTCTAGTCAAGCTCTGTCCATTTGGCTGAACTCCCATAAAACATGGATATTTCCTCAATAAAAAAGTTATTTACTCAAATCTAGTATATTCGCTGTAAATGGCTTGTCTGGGGTGGAGCACAAATCTCCAGAAAAGAAAGATTTTCGCAGATGCCCAAATAAACCAACTTCTGTTTTTAATTAGTAAACAAATTCTGTTTTTCCTTTAAAACCTAATAACTTATATAAGCTACAATTTCGATATAACAACAGTTATGCAAATTAGTCTCACTATGTCATTTTATACTTGGATTTCATATGCATGGATTTTAAATAGTTATAAATGTCACATTGTTTTAAGCTTTTTATTCCATTATTTGAATATAAAACCAGATGCCAATGTGTTACTTTTCAGCAGGTGTGGGATCTTAAATACATTTTAATGTTCTGAAATTGGGTAGAACTTTAGAAAACACTGATAACCAGATGTACTGTTCTTTCTGGTAATCCTAACTGCGGTGGTCCCGTTTTACAGGATAGTGCACACTGTTTTATGCAGCAATATTTCAGAACAAATCAGTTTAATTTACTCACAGACTCCTGGCTTTGAGATTAAAGTTAACTTGAACATTTACACCTCAGTGTTCTGTCAGGTTAAAGTTTATATTGTTGCATCAACTGCAGAGATGTCAATTTGGGTTATTTTTCAGGTGGAATGATACTTAACCCCTTCTACTTTGGAACCAAAGGACACAACAACACCATGATCCATGAGATGGGTCATATTTTGGGACTGTACCATGTGTTTAAGGGTGTGAGTGAACGCGAGTCATGTGATGACCCCTGTCAAGAGACCACCGCATCCATGGAGACGGGAGATCTTTGTGCCGATACTGCACCAACAACAAAGTCTAAATTGTGTCACGACCCTGATCCAGTCAATGACACATGTGGCCTTACCCAATACCAAAACACACCGTACAACAACTACATGAGTTACACAGGTAGTCATGATCAGGTTACTGCTTCTGTTTGCTCACGAAAAACAACCGCTTTACTTTAAAAATGTTGATGTTAATGTCACTTAATGGTACAAGTTATACCTACATGCATGTAGTGTAATACACTACCATTCAAAAGTTTGGCATCAGGACGAATCTTTTATTTTATTTTATTTTATTTTATTTTTTGAAAGAAGATACTTGTGTTCACCAAGGCTGCCTTTTTTATCAAAAAGACAGTCAAAACAATAACATTGTGAAATGTTATTTTAATTTAAAATATCTGTTTTCTAATTTAATATGTTTTATAAGGTAATTTATTCCTGTAATACTATAATAAAATCGATTACTCCATCTTTTAGTGTCACATGATCCTTCATAATCATTCTAATATACTGATTTGATTCTCAAGAAACATTTCTTACTTACTCTCTCAGTTGTGATATTTTGTGCTTCTTATGAGTATGGAAACCCTGATACAAGTCTTTTTCAGGATTATTTGATAAAACAAAAAAACAAAATGTTATGCTCCTTGACTGCAATAAAGTAGCATTTCTTTACAAGAAAAAAAGGTCAGTGATTATATATATATAGATATATATATATATATATATATATTATATATAAACATAAACCATAAACCATCAGTGTTAATATTTAATATTTATGTGTGAAAGATTTTAACCTTTTTTTATTACAGATGATGACTGTACAAACCATTTTACACCCAATCAAGTAGCTCGAATGCACTGCTATATTGATTTGGTCTACAAAACCTGGGTCCATGGTAGAAAGCCCACCACTGTTCCTCTTGCACCAGTGGTGATTGGTCAAGATGCAGATTCCGTCACCATTCATTGGCTGAACCCAATCAGTGGGCCACTTGCCCACAGGTAAAGTGAGGAGCATACATATAACAGACAATGAGAAATTCACATAGTTTCCCCATGCAACTTGATTTTGAGCTGATTTGGTTTACAAAATCCATTAATACTTGACCACATTAATTTATCTTTGTAATTTAGATATGAATCATGCTGTGTGAATATATACTGGAGTTAATTTTCATGATTATGCTAACTAAAGTAAATGTATTGTTATGTTGGAAATGTTCGACTATAACATGCAGTTTTGCAGTGCAAAAACCTGCATTTTATTCACAATCTGTCCGCAATGCAGAAAGAGCACATGAAGTGATGTATTTTGAGCTCCCCACTTTTTGATCTCTCACTCTCTTTGTACACTTTTTTAAAAGCTGTTCTCTGTGGCTGTGTAGGGAAGGTGACATGAACTGTCTTCTCTGTGATGAAAACGGAGCATTCCATCAGTACGCCTATGAGGCCTCTTCTCCTCACGCCTGTGATTCCACTGGATACTGGACACCAGAGGAAGCAGTGGGTTAGTACTCATATTATTATAACGTATTATTTTACATTGTAATTGTAATTGTAATTGTACATATTATATACTCATATCATTACCACACAACTTTACTTCATACTTGCAAACACAGACAGGCGGAAAGATACAAAAAAGGCTCATTGCTGTTGGGTTGTATGTCAGCGCTGTTGAAATCTCATTTGGTCAATCAAATTAGAGGACCAGGACTAACTGCTGTATTATAGTTTTTATATCATGGTCTAACAAAGGTCTTCCACGCGCATATGTCATGAATCATAAGATGGTGTGCGCATGACTAAATGCCGTCTCTGACATAATTGTTTTTGTACGTGTGTTTGATACTCAGCACACCACTGAATATGTCACGAATGATCGTCAATGTAAAAAAAATTAATGAGGATAGAGAGAATTTAGCCCTGGCTTCTTTCTCCGAACTTGTGCATTCACATTCAGGTGGATCGTTCAGTCTCATGCGGGCCAGGTGCGTGCAAGTCTGGAAAACTTTAGGGAATAAATCATTAAATCTTAATTGCCTGGATAAAGAACACTCTTTTTGCCATCAATGAATAAAAAAGGCCCTTGGCACAGCTTCAAGTTTTGGTAATATTGGGTGGCGTCCAGAAGCGGCCCGTCATAAAAAGCGATGTGTATCCTGTGCAGCTTTTCAATTTTATTCCTCACCTAACAGATGTTACTGATTATTCTAATCAGAAATCTCTTAGCATCTGGTCTGCCCGCTCAATGATATGTGTCACGGATAAGATTGTGCTTTGAAAAGTCCACCCAAAATGTGGAAATCCTCCCCTGGTATGCAGTCGTTTTCATAAAGCACAGTATCATGAGAGAGGTCAAACATAAAATCATCCAGCTAGGTGGTATAGTGGAGAGTGATTTTTGGCCCGGAGTCTTGTTTTGAGAAACAGATTGATGAGAAATTAAGTCTTAAATTTGAAAATGAAAATATGTATCTCTAAGAAAACAATATCTTTGTGATATTAATGATGAATGAGATTTAATACCATCGGTTCAGGTCTGTAATAAATTACGGTAACCTATTGTTTTTGGTTTATTTTTAAAAACATGATAAAGTGCATGATGACTACCTAATGTGAATTATTTTGTCGGTCAGTTAATCATGTCAGAAAGACTTTAAGAGCAATATGACAACACTGTTTGTGTAGAATGAAATAATGCTCTCGGTAATGGTGAATCATTTGATAACTGTATTAACACAGGCCAATTCGAAACCAACAAATCATACAGTGTTTGGATCTCAGATCTCACATCTTGTAGCGCTCGCCCCTGCTTACCTGTACCATAGCCTCTGTATGTACTATAACGCAACTTTTGAGAAATAAGGTTTGAGCCAGGGTGAGCAGAGACCTGGTTAAGTCTGCTGAAAGAAGGAGGGATGACACGCTCACAGATCTTGCCGCATTGCTTCTCTCTGCGGGAGCATTACACCACATCTGATACAGTCATTAATTCTACCTTGTGTGGAGGCCCTTGCTCTGTTTATCTGACCAATTGAGTTTTATGGTTTGCCTTGGCCTGCTGCTGTTTACCCTGTACACATGTGAGGCCACGCTGGGTGCAAAGGAGCGCTCTGTGACTCAAGGCTGCTGTCTGTCTATCTGTCTCTCTTGACCTGGAGTACAGTTTAATCTATCATTGTGAAACGTTTTGGAAGTTCACATGGCCTGAAATTAAAACTTGTGCTCTTTACATTAATACACAATAGTTCACTAAACAGTTGTGTCACTTCAGCGTGCAGTATTTGGGCACAAAAGTGTCTGACCTATTAATTAACCCCCTGCAGTTCAGTTTAACCAGGCTGTATTTTTCTATGTAAATGATACTTTCTATATAAAGCAGGCTATGCTTTAGTACATACATCAAGTATAAACAAGCAAATTAGTATAAATAATCTGATATCCTGACAGGATAATATCGTATACAAGCACACTTAAGCCTTTTACTATAATATATATATTAGAATATAATAAAGTTTTTTGCACCATTTGTACTGCATTTTTCATGTTCAAGTCTAACTTTTATATTACTTTTATTTATAAATTTCATTTATAAAGAACTGATTTACGCTACCGTTTAAAAGTTTTGTGATAAGAACCTTTTTTTTAACACTTTTGGTTCTTTTTGATTGAAAGTGAAAATCGAAACAGCACAACTTTTTCAAGCTTTGAATAATTGATTAAATCACATTAGAATGATTTCTGAAGGCACTGAAGTGGCACAAACTGAATTTCAGTAATGAGTGCTTAAAAATTCAGCTTGCCATTGCAGGAATAAATTCTAACAAAAGTATTTTAAAGTAAAAAAAAAACACATATTTTTACTATATTATTGATCAAATAAATGCAGCCTTATTCAATTCAAATAAATTCAAGTTTATTTGTATAGTGCTTTTTTACGATACAAATCGTTGCAAAGCAACTTAACAGAAAATTAAGTTTCTAAAAGATAAAAAAAATCAATTAAAACGTAATTCAAACAGACGATGAACACTATTAAGAGCAATTATTATGATGCAATCAAACTTATAGCAAATTTTGGTAGTTCTGTATGTTGTTTCATGTTTGGCATCATCTGAGGTCCTCTGAGTGGTTGCATCATCTCTTCTCAGGTGTTTCTGGATCCAGACTGAAGCTTGTGTAAATCCTAGTTACCACGGGATGTCAATCCTGTGGCAAAAATAGAGAAACAAATAGAGACATAATAAGCTAAAGAATAATAATGTGAATTTGATCAGATATAACTGCAGTACAAGATTATGAGATGCATTATTTGAATGTTTGGCCAAAGAGATGTGTCATTAATCTAGATTTAAACAGATCAGTTTAGATCAGTGTCTGAACCCCGAACATTGTCAGGAAGGCTATTCCAGAGTTTGGGATCCAAATGCGAAAAAGCTCTACCTCCTTTAGAGTGGACGTTGCTATCCGAGGTACTACCCAGTAGTCCAGAGTTTATGGGACTAGGGAGCGTGATTAGGAACGAAGGATTAGGATACACTAGTTAGGTATGTAGGAGCTAACCCATTAAGGGCCTTATTGTAATGACGATTCAGTGACGTTGGGATCCATGTGCAGCTTTATTAACAATCAGACAGGCAAAGTTCAGTCAACAGCATACAGGGGTAATGTAGGCAAGGCAGAATCATAACCAGAGTCCATGCAAAGGGGTCGAGGCCGGCGGCAGACAGAGGAGAGAGTAATTCCAAACACAGAGCAAGATCAAAAAGGCGGGCAGCGAACAATCAGACAGGTCTAAACAATCCAGGTACGCAACAGGTAATCAAACAAGGTATTAACACTCAGAAATGTCAGCAGTAGCAAAACAAGACTTCACAATGAGGGTAAGGCAGGCACTGCTTATATAGTCAAGGTAATGATCAGCACCTGTGCATTATCACTGTTCAGCAACGGCGCAATCGATGGTGAGGGGACATGCATTTGTCCAATGAAAACAGTTTATACTGATCCGGTGACGGTCCCTCTGTGGGGACGGAGGCGTCGTAGCCCACAGCGCTTATTTGTGACGCCCCCCCCTGCGGAGCGCTCCTGAGCGAGGAGCAAACGACCCGGGTCTTCCACTAGGTCTCGGGCTGGTTTATCCGGTGAGTCCTAGAATTCATGGTAAGAGAGGGATCCAGAATGTCCCTCTGCGTTGACCCAGGAACGCTTCCTCCAGACCATAACCCCTACAGACTCTCCATCCACTAGATACTTGATTAACCTGCCCAGCCCCGGCGACGAGAATTCAGAATCTCTCGTGAACTTATACCCTCCCTCACGTCCGTCCACGATATTGGAGGACTCCCTGTCACCACCTCCTCCTGGTTCCCCGCTCCTCTCGACACCACCACCTAGCCAAAGACACATGAAAAGTGGTTGAGATCGATAATTGATGGCAAACGCCAACCGAAAGAAACAGGAGTTATCTGTCCCTTACCTTCTGAAATGACCCACAAACCTGGACTGAGTTTCTTGCAAGGACGCCTCAGACGAAGTTTCACGGGAGACCAGCCAGACCCCGCCTGCTGTATTGGAGCACGCCGACGACGATCAGCTTGTTCCCTTGTTCGTTGAACGGCCCGTTGAAGGTGGACATATGGCTCATTCCAGGTCTCCTCGCTGCGTTGGAGCCATGAATCAACCGCAGGTAAGTCGGAAGGCTCCCTGGACCATGGGAATAAGGGAGGTTGGAAACCCAGAACACATTGGAAAGGATTGAGGCCTGTGGCTGGCTTGCGTAGGGAGTTCTGAGCATATTCAGCCCAGAACAGATAACGACTCCAGTCAGCCTGATTTTGGTGGCAGTAGGAGCGAAGGTAGCGGGTGAGCTCCTGATTTAAACATTCCACCTGGCCATTGGACTGAGGGTGATAACCAAAGGTGAGGCTGACATTGATATTCAGCTTCTAACAGAAGGCCGACCAGACTCGGGAGGCGAACTGTGGCCCTCGATCGGAGACTATGTCCTCAGGAAGACCAAAGAACCTGAACACGTAATTGCATAAGGATTCAGCCATTTCAAGAGCAGTGGGCAGTTTGGGCAGAGGGATCAAGCGACATGTCTTTGAGAATCGGTCAATAACTGTGAGGATAGTGGTATGACCCCTGGACAAGGGTAGATCAGTGATAAAGTCTATGGCTATATGTGACCAGGGGCGTTGTGGAACGGGTAGAGGTTGTAAGAGGCCTGCAGGTAGTTGGTGAGAGGGTTTGGTTATATTGCATGTGGGACAGTTCCGGATGTATGCTATAGTCTCTGTCTGCAAAGTGGGCCACCAGAAGTGATTGGTGAGTAGTTGTACAGTGGCGGCGATACCTGGATGACCAGGACTGGGAGTCGAGTGAACCCATTGAATGACTCTTTGACGCAGGGCACGCGGCACGTAAGTGAGATTAGGTGGGCTTTCGGCTGGTGGTGGATCGGTGGCTTGGTCCTCTGTGATCTCCGTCATGATATCCCAATGTATGGGAGCGAGAACCGGGGTAGAAGGGATGATGGATTCACAGGAGGGTGGTTGCAAGGATGACTCAGAGTTTTGACAGAGCGTCTGCTTTCGTGTTCTGTGTGCCTGGGCGATATGTCACCGTGAAGTTGAATCGTGTAAAGAGTAAAGACCATCTTGCCTGCCTGTGATTGAGTCTCTTGGCAGATCTCAAATTCTCAAGGTTGCGATGATCAGTCAGCACTGTAAATGGGTGTTTATCTCCCTTGAGCCAATGGCGCCACTCCTCAAAAGCTGCCTTCATAGCGAGGAGTTCTCGATTGCCCACATCGTAATTCTGCTCTGTAGAGCTGAGTTTGCGGGAGAAGTATGCACAAGGAAACAGTTTAGGAGGAGTACCCTGTCGCTGAGACAGAATAGCGCCGATACCAGTGCTGGACGCATCCACCTCCACAATGAACTCTTGATCAGGATTGGGATGATGCAGGATGGGAGTGGTGGTGAATCTCTCCTTAAGTTCTTGGAATGCGGAACTGGCGGCCGGGGTCCAGACGAGACACTGTCTCCCCTTCTTGATCATCGATGTCATGGGTGCCTCAATTGTGCTGAAATTGCGAATGAATCGATAGAAATTAGCAAATCCCAGAAATCGTTGCAACTCCTTTAAAGTGGCAGGCTGAGGACAGTTAACCACAGATTGCACCTTCTTGTCATCCATGGCTACCCCTCCCGAGCTGATCACATACCCGAGGAAGGACACAGTGCTCTGGTGAAATTCACATTTCTCAGACTTGGCATACAGTTGATGGGTAATGAGACGCTGGAGAACAGAATGAACATGCTTGACGTGATCCTTGTAGGAGTCCGAGTAGATCAAGATATCATCCATATATACGATGACCCAACAGTTTAGCATGTCTCGGAACACATCATTGATAAATGACTGAAATACAGAAGGACTGTTGGACAGCCCGAACGGCATAACAAGATATTCTTAGTGCCCAGATGTAGTGGAGAAGGCCGTCTTCCACTCATCCCCCTCCCGGATACGGATGAGATTGTATGCACTGCGAAGGTCCAACTTGGTGAAATACTTGGCCGTCCGCAGTTGTTCCAAGGCTGCTGGGACTAGTGGTAGGGGGTAACGGAATTTGACAGTGATCTCATTTAGACCACGGTAGTCAATGCAAGGACGGAGACCTCCATCTTTCTTCTTGAAGAATCCGGCTGAAGCAGGTGAGGTGGAGGGTCGAATGAAGCCCTTAGTTAACTCCTCCTCGATATATGATTTCATGGCTTCAGACTCGGGTTGTGACAGGGGGAAAACTCTGCCTTTGGGGGGATGTGAACCAGATAGAAGGTCGATAGCACAGTCACTTGGACGATGGGGAGGTAGCTGTGATGATTTAGTTTTGCTGAAAGCCTCGATTAAATCGTGGTACTCCACAGGGATTTTGGGTGCAATGATGGGCTTAATCTCGGTCTTGTGGGGAGTCAGGTTCAGACAATGTTGGCGGCAGGAGTCAGACCACTGGGTTATCTGTTTCTTGGACCAGGAAATACACGGGTTATGCTTCTTGAGCCAGGGCAGTCCATGGATAATGGGTGTCTGAGGGGATTGGAAAACAAATAAACGGATCGTCTCTGTGTGGAGAGCTCCTGTACGTAGCAATAAATCCTCTGTGGTGAACTGAATCCGACCAGAGCCCAAAGGACGCCTGTCTAATGCTGCCACTGCCAAACGAGATTCACATGGAACAAGGGGAATTTTATGAGTTTTGGTGAATTCGGAATCAATGAAATTTCCTGCTGCCCCAGAATCTATAAGAGCTGTAGTGTCAATAAGCTCCCCATTAACCCTTAAAGTAACTGGTATTTGTAATACAGTAGTTAGATTGGAAGTCTGACTCACCGCAGAAGGGTTGCGAGACGGTCGAGTGGGGCAGAAGCTCTCATATGTCCAGAGAGGCCGCAGTATAGACAGAGGTTCTGGCGAACGCGTCTCTCTCTCTCTTCTCCACGCTGAGATGAGTATAGCCGATCTGCATCGCTTCAGTCTCAGGTGGTAGATGCCTCATAACCATGGGAGCCGAAGAGAAGCGAGGTGGTCGTCGAGAGCGGATGAGGTTGTCAATGCGAATCGCCAGCTCAATGAATTGTCCCAGAGAGCTACCCTCATCACGGCAGGCCAGTTCGGATTGTAGGTCGGCATTGAGTCCCTTGCGGAAGAGGAGCTTGAGGGGATCATCCAACCACCCTGTCTGAGCAGCGAGCGTGCGGAAGGATAGTGCGTAGTCAGCTGCTGAACTTTTTCCTTGACGGAGGGATAATAACTGCTCGCCTGCCTCTTTGCCACCCTCGGGGTGTTCAAACACCTCCTTGAAGCTTTGAATGAAACTGGTAAATGAGGGGAAAACGATGCGGTCCTCACTCCACACCGCCGTGGCCCAATCCAACGCCCTACCAGTTAGGAGCGAACAAACAAAGGCAATGCGGCTACTGTCCGTGGGGTATAGCATGGGCTGTTGATTAACGAACATCGAGCATTGGAGCAGAAACCCCTTACACTTCGTGGGTGATCCATCAAACTTTTCGGGAAATGCCAAGCGAGGGCTGGTGTCAGGGCAGCTGTTACCGGAGCGTGTGGAGGTGGGTTAAACGGCGGAGAACTCTCCTCGGGTGGTGGTATCCGCAGCGCTCGCAGAGTCGTTACCAGCTCCTCTGTGAGTGAGGTAAGTCGGTTAAGCTGTTGTTGCAGAGAAGCCAGTACTGACGCTTGAGCGGTTACCTCCGTGGTGAAATGATAGAAAGCCGCTGGATCGACTTGTGGCAAAGTCTTCTGTAATGACGATTCAGTGACGTTGGGATCCATGTGCAGCTTTATTAACAACCAGACAGTCAAAGTTCAGTCAACAGTATACAGGGGTAATGTAGGCGAGGCAGAATCATAACCAGAGTCCATGCAAAGGGTCGAGGCAGGAGGCAGGCAGCAGACAGAGGAGAGAGTAAATCCAAAAACAGAGCAAGATCAAAGAGGCAAGCAGCGAACGATCAGACAGGTCTAAACAATCCAGGTACGCAACAGGTAATCAAACAAGGTATTAACACTCAGAAATGTCAGCAGTAGCAAAAAAGACTCCCATGAGGTAAGTAGGTCCTGCCAAATAGTCATGGTAATGCTCAGCAACCCTGCATATATCAATGTGTCAGCATGGGGGATGGAAATGGAAGTCCTAATGACAGTTAGTACTTCCGTGACGGTTCCCCTCTGGTGTGGGATCGTAGGGAGCCACAATCTTGATATTTGTGACACTTATAGTAGTAATAATATTTTGTAACTATACGAACTTAATAGTAGCCTGGGGCAGAGCGTGTAAATTTGGGTAATATGATCAAGATTTTCTTGACCTAATGACGTCTAGCCACTGCTTGGACTAACTGTACTATTTATTGAAATCAGGACCGAGCCACCCCACCTGTGCAGTGCATTACAGATCCAGTCTAAGGCTGAATGCATGAACTTAGTCTTTTCTGTATCAGAACAGGTACATGTTTCTAAGATTGAAGAATGCTGTTTTTGTAACATGGGGAATATTATTTTCAAAAGACAAGTTGCTATCTATTATAACACCCAGATTTTTGACTATAGGAAGTAACAGTACATCCGTCTAGTTGCAAATTGTAATCCAAGAGATTCTGTGTACTGTTTTTTTTTGGTCCAATAAGTAATATCTCTGTCTTATCTGAATTTAATAGGAGAAAATTATTGGTCACTTTTACATTTTTAACACACTCTGTTATAATTTAGAAGTTTCATCTGGTCTTTTTGAGATATATAGTTGAGTATCATCGGCGTAACAGTGGAAACTAATCCTGTATTTTTTAATAATATTACCAAGGGCAACATGTATATCAAAAATAGCAGAAGACCTAGGACAGATCATTGTGGCACTCCATACTTTACTGGCGTTAACTTAGATGATTCCTCATTTAAATAAACAAAGTGGTAGCTATCGGACAGATAGGATCTAAACCATCTTAAAGCCTGCCCTTGAATATCTGTATAGTTTTGTAATCTATCTATGAGTATGTCATGATCTATAGTGTCGAATGCAGCACTAAAATCAAGTAAAACTAGTAATGAGATGCAGCCTCGGTCTGATGCAAGAAGCAAGTCATTTGTGATTTTAACAAGTGCCGTTTCTGTGCTATGGTGGGGCCTGAAACCTGACTGAAATTCTTATCAACCCTAAACTTTTGAACTGTAGTGTCTGGATTACAGTGGTGGAGCAAAACTGTACAGTCAAAGTGTGGCAGATCATAGTAATCTGCTGCTCAGTCATTGATCGTGTGCGCAATTAAATGTTGCTATCAGTGGGCGTAGTTGATTCTTAGTGAAGTCCCCCCGATGTGTTTGCTAGAGTGCCGCCCCAGGGCTCTCCTGGGATTACCTTCCCCTGTCTCACTCCTGTTCTTCAGGCCACCGAAGGCATTAACTCTTAGTTTAATAAATTATTTTGAGAGCCCTGTCTGTCCCAATTAAGGCGCCAATCTGTCTCCTTTGCCAAGTTGCACCTGGGTCCTACGGTCGATTGAGGTCTGGGGAAATGTGCTTCACATCCATTGCCAAGACATGTGGTTTTTCCCAGACACTCTCTCTTTCTGTTTTCCCTTTCACTCGGTTTCTCCCTCTTAGCCTCCCATCCTGTCTTTTTTCGAAAATGGTCATAACAAGATTGAAGATTCAAGAGATTAAATGGTTGTTCATGACAAAAAACACAGAATTGCTCGGTTCCAAAAATCTAGTGAGCTACCTGCCTTCCTTGTTTTAATTCTAATAAGGCAGACTCACATAAATCCTTCACAAAGAAGATAATCCCAGAATGCATTTGGATGACCACAATTTACATGTAATTCACTACTGAAAATTATCAATAAAAAAATGAATGATTTTTACATAATTACTCAAATTGACTTTTTGTGTATTCTCTCTATTTTAATGCTTATTGGACTACCCCTCTGTTAGCTTAGCAACTTGCTAACATCCATTTCTATGAATCATTTGTGAGTGGGAGCTCAATTTGTGTAGCTTGTGGATTTGCTGCATATGATGTCAATTCCAAATCAGTCATTTATGGGGTTTCAGGACAGAGTGCAAATCCAGTGTGCAAAGCTTTTGATGGCGAGTTACAGTATTTTCTTTTTAGCTTTGGATGGGGTTTGCGTGTGTTTTTGCAGGGACCCCTGATGTGTACCAGCCATGTGAGCCCAGCATGCAAGCCTGGAGTCCTGAAGTTAACCTGTATGAGCCCAACATGACTACGCCGTGCCCCCAGATCGAGGGCTGCATGCTGGAATTGCACTTCCTTCACCCGGTTGTCCCAGACAGTTTGACCGTATGGATCACTTACACCTCAGCCAGTGAGTACTGTCTGAATATATCAAACACCTGACATTATGGGAATACACTACTGTTTAGAAGATTTTTCTTTTTTTAGTTTTAGAAAGAAATTAATATTTTTATTTAGCAAGGGCATATTAAATAGATTTAGGAAAAGTGGCGAAAGACTGTAATGGTTATTATGGTTCCGTAAATGCGTCCTTTGTAAAGTTCTAATCCTCTTTCCACAAAAATATCAAGCCGCACAACTGTTTTTAACATTTATTATAATAATGAATGTTTATTGAGCAGCATATTAAAATGATTTCTGAGGGATCATGTGACAACGAGACTGGCGTATGGCTTTCTCCACAAAGGAAAAACAAAAAAAAAAAATTCAGCTCTGCCATCACAGGAATTAATGATATTTTAAAATATATTTAAAATAAATTGTAATAATATTTCACAACATTACTGTTTTTCGATTTTTGATCAAATAAATGCAGCCTTAGTGAGCAGACAAGACTTCAAACACATAAACAAATCTTACCAACCCCAAACTTATGAAATATTGTGTATGGATGTTTTATATGAATGAATTCTTCTGTTTTTTTCCACAGATAAAAAGGCAATTGCTAATATCGTGTTCATAATGGAGAATGGCGAGATGGTCCACACAGGTCCTCAACATGCTTTCTGTGACATTCCTTTGACCCTCCATTTACATACTAGTAAGAAGGTCAAGGCTGTTAAAATCTCCACCTTTGATAAGAAGCTCGAGATCGATGCTGTTTTGCTGACCTCGCGGCCCCAAAATCCTCTCTGCTCCAGCTGCCGCCCCCTTCTCTACAGAGTGCTCAGAGAACCACCAATCAGAGAGGACTGGAGTCCTGTCATTGTCAAACAGCCCACATACACTGACAGGTAAGAATATGCATCTGTGTATGATTATCAATAGCACTTTGTAAGACTGTATTTTTTATTATTTATTTGAAATTTGTGAGTCATTAGTAATACTGTCAAGCGTTTTCAAATAATATTATCTCTGTCATGTTTTTATTATGTTTCTAGTTGATTTACAGCAAGTGTGTTTAAGTGTGGCTTAAGTAGAAATGCTGAACATGTTGTGTTTCTAAAACTGTCTTTGAATTGTATCTTCAGCGTATCACTATTCAAGTATTGTGAAATGGTTTTTCGAAGCAACGCCTGAAAAAAAATAATTTCCACAGCCAACACAATAAGAAGAATAACAATATCATGGATTTGACATTGTCATTTCATTAGCCATTAATTTTACAAGCATCAACAGATAGCCAATTTCTGTTCAGTTCCTGTCACATTTTATTCTGCTTGTTCCAATACAAATTCATCAGTGGGCACTGGATTGTTGTTGAAGTACTTGCAATAGGTCAAAATGTCCAGAGATTAATAGTGTGGATCAGAGAATGTATCATATCCAGAAAAGTTCCTTCCACAAGTCCTGTAATCTCAGAAAGATGGAAACTCTATTGGGAATTGTTATATGTGGATAGGGAAAGGAAAGAAAGACAGATTGGATCTGAGAGAGAGAGGTAGAGAGAGAGAGAGAGAGACAGACAGAGAGAGAGTGGTACAATGAAACCCTGGAATATAAACCAAATGTGACCGCTTTACCCGTAGAAACAGTAAACACCCGTGGCTGTTTGTAGCTCATCTGAAATTGTTTCTAATCTCTGTGCTTGATGTAGTTAGTGTGTGGGAAGTGAGAGACCTGTCATTTGGCATGGGAGACAAAAGACTGACAAGAAGTAGAGGGGAAAAAGGGAGTTGGAGTGAAGATGGTTTTGTGGGAAAGTAGGCTACAGTGCCACCGTGAGGTCTGCAGCAAAAACAAAGCACTTTCCGTGAAATGGGTAAGGTATCAAGTGGCCAGTGAAGGGAGGTGCTTAACCTTCAGTTAACCTTGGGAGGACCCATACTAAATATTATATGAGCTGTTTTATTTTCTATGCATTTTATATGAGCTTTTGAGGATTTTGCCAACATTTATGGCACATTAATATTAAATCCCAATTTTGTCTGATATTTGTATGATTTTGTCTATAGGTAATAAATAAAAATAATAATTATAATAATAATAAAGCTCAAATGTAGTTTAATATTGTTTTTTGAATACTATTCAAAGTTTGTGGTCGGTTTTTGAAAAAAGTCTCTTATGCTGACCAAGGTGCATTTATTTGATCAAAATAGAGTAAAAACGTATCTAGTGAATATTACTACGTTAATTATAATAAAAATTAAATAATACAAAATATAATCTAAAAAAAATAATCTTGTTGGGGGGTAATATGTTTCATTTATTGCTGATGATTAGAAAATTTAAAAAGAATAGCATAATAAATAAATAAATTACTTTTTGAATTATGTTTTTCATTGAATGCTTTAAATAGTTGGATACAGTCGAGAGGGTCAAAACCTCTGAGGTTAGACAAGTCCAAATGTGTACAGATATTTTATGCGTTTAAGCTCAAGTGTGCTATGTTCTCCTAAGTCACCTACATGAAGGTTTCATGGGACTAATGGCTATTCTAGTTTACAATTGCCAAATAAAATATGTTATACCTTACCAGAGGAGGCCTTGTGCTGTAGGTCCCTGCCTTTCTCTATAACTGGCTATGCTACGAAGAAAGAAATATGACTTTATTACATGCACAGAATCCTTCATTGGATCTCCCTTTGCGACCTCAGAACAATAGTTTTAAGTAGTCTCTCTCCCCTTTTCTGCCCCTGGAAGTAATCCATAATTAATAAGGGCAATTTGTTGAGTAATAAGACCCGCTGGAGAAAGTAGATGATGCTCAGTTAGCTAGGCATCCTCTTACCACCGCCCAGAAAAGGACTGAAATCAAACAAGCCTCGTCAATCATGGCGAGACTCTTTTTATAGAGTCATTCAATCAGATCAGATCGATACCCTGAGGTACGTCACAGTGTGACATGTAGTGATACCCTCAACATTAAAATGTAATTTCCATTTTTAACAAGGTTAAATATTAGATCATACTGAGAATAAATATAGCTTATATAAAGTATTTCTGCAGAATATTTCAGATTCATATTGTGCATCAGGCACGTGCACAGGTAGGGCTCAACCTGTGCAGAGCACATGCCCTTTTTGCCCTTACACTCCAAAGTGCCCTTTTTTCTTCTTTTTTAAAATTTTTCTTCTTCAATAAATCAATGCTATTGGTCACCCTTTACGTCTGTCTGTCTGATTTACAAATATTTAGCCAATGAAAGGTATTAAAAATAGCTTGTGTTGTGACTAAATATTGTTGGATCTTGCGAGGGTAAATAAAGATCTTGTTGTTTGAATAAGTACAGCATTTTCTTTACGCAAGAAACACTATGTCTATAAAGGCTCATATTTTATGTATTTGAGGTCTGCGACATGGGACCGGAGAGAGAGGCATTTGTGATCTAGTCATAGCCAATAGCCTACACTTAAAGGTGCAATAGGTGATTGTCTTCAGAAAATGTTTTTGTTATGCTGGTTGAAAGTCTCTTCACATCCCGATAGCAATCATTAAGTTAAGTGGTCTAAATGTATTTATCTGTATTTATGTATTCTGTGGAAGGCATAGGATCAAGAAATGTTCGTCCAATCAAAACGCTCGGTCCGAGCGTTTTAATTGGCTTTCCTACCTGCCTGTCAACATATGTATTTGCATACCTCTGCACACCCTGTTCGCGCAGACAGGATACGTCATCAGCGCGTTCACGCTGTGACGTATATATATTATAATATCATCTAAAATCTGATATCTTCTTGCGTTCTTCATGTTTATAAATGCTGTGAAAAAGAAACAGTGGTCCAATGCTGCGGTCAAAAAGTTTTTCGTTATTACTTTTTTATAACACACATACGTTTTGTACTTCTAAATAAATCCGCACAAATGTGGGACAGTTGGACCTCCAACACTTAAGATACCATTATTCCAAAGGGGCCCTTTTTTGTCCAGTTTTCCAGCACATGCCCCTTAAAAGGTCTGTGCACGGCCCTGTTGTGCATTAAGCTGTTTGGCTGAATATCAGCATGTCTGTGATTCTTTAGTATGGTTTATGATTTTCGCTTTTAAAGTGATATTCACCCCAAATGAAATTTGCTGTAATGTACTCTCCTCAGAACAGCCAGGTTCCCAAATGTAATGAGTTTTGTTTCTTCTTCAGTGAACCATGAATGTAGCTTAGCATCCTTGCCACCATGGTCCTCGTAGTGAATGGGTGCCGTCAGGAGTTCAAACAGTTGATGAAAACATCACAATAACCCACAAGACTCCACGATCTAATCCGTTTTGTGAATTGAAAAACTGCATGTTTGTAAGAAACAAATGTGTCAAGACGTTTTTAACTTACTTCTGGCTAGACAACTCTATCTGTAATATTGCTTAACACAGTCAGTACAACCATATATAGTATGCATGATTACAGTTGGAAAAATTTGACTTTATTACTAAATATAATATCAATTTACTACACTTTACAAGTTTGTTTGTTTATTTATTTATTTAAATTCGAATTCTTATGTAATATCTCAATTAAACAGAAGTCTCTATAGAGTAACTTTATAGACGCAATTTTGCCAGTTACTTTGTTTTTGGTGCTTAACCAAAAATAGTTTCAAACAAAGCCACAGCACAACCATTGCAACACCGAGCCACACACAGTAGTGGTGTTTTGTTCCTCAATGATTCAGTGTTTTTGAACAGCATTTTAACAAATTGTTTAAAGGAGTAATCCATTGACTTGCTCATAAAGATCATCACATTTCACTCCTGGATGAATCAGTGTTTTTGAACAAAATGGTTGAATGAGTGATTCGATTACTTACCTGCAGAAAAAGTCACTAAAAATCCCCACCACTAATTCATTCATTCCTATCGTCATAGTCATTTTAATTCTAATGCTCTCACCACTTGCTTTTTGCTTAACTGTGTATATTTGGTTCCGAATGTGTTTGTGTGCTTAGTGATGTGCAGAGGGACGTTCAGTACCTGTACAGGATCCAGGTGGAGTCGGACGGTTTGTTCAGTGAACTTTCCCCAGGCCTAGTTTACATTCATGGAGAACATTTCTGTGGTGATGGCACACTACAGGGGTCAGTATAAACTTAAGGGTCCGTCAGAGGGTTTGCATGTTATGTGCTTTAGTCATTTTTAAAGAATGCTTCATATTTTTGAGTATTTGTTTGAGTCTTTTTTTTTTTTTGAGTGTTTTGAAGCGTAGCAAAAGACATTCCACATATTTCATAACTGTAACCCTTGGCATCGCTCTCTCTCCCCCACAGGACTGAGGATTGTGATGACGGGAATCTCTTAGATGGAGACGGCTGCTCAAAAAAATGCCAAGTTGAACCAGGTTTCAAATGTCATGGTGAGTCACACTCAAAAAACAAATCTGTCCACTGAGAACTCTGGCCCTCAGACTGTAAACACCACAACAGAAGCGAAAACACCAAAACAATACAATATTGCTATGTCTTCTTTAGATTTGGATTCCTCTGCTACTGTTTTTCTCTCTCATATTGAATTAGGTAGTCAGTTTATCATAGTGATATTGAAGGAAATGTGGAGGTCATCATATTGTATTTTTAGCACCTATTCCAAAAAAATGCAGAGTCCCTAATACAGAGAATCAGAGAATCATTACTTCGGAGTTCAAATTCATTGCTGAAATCATCCACTGTAATCTCCAGGTGGGAAAATGTATAAACAAAAAAGTTAATTGTTGCATGTTAGATAGCAAAATACATACATAAATTCAAAATACATAAATTCTTAATAAACATTACCCTTGTTGTTTAAAACAACTTTAGTTGTTGTCGTTAGGGGGCGTCATATAATAATCATTGTAGTGTGTATATATAGGTGTATAAGAAAATGTCTATTTTCATTATTTTGCAAAATATTAAGTTCATTGCTATCATTAGTCATGTTTTTACATTATTGCGTCTTTTACACTAAATACTGTTTTACATTTAAATGCAGTTCTTTCCGAACTTTCCATTCATCAAAACATCCTATTTTTTTGCATTGTTTCCACAAAAATATTAAACAGCAAAAAAAAAACAGTTTTCAGCATTGATAATAATAAAAAAAAGTTTCTTGAGCACCAAATATTGACATGAAAGAAATGTTTCTGAAGGGGCATGTGACACTGAGACTGGAGGTAATGGCTGCTGAAATTCGCTTCTGCCCATCATAGGAATAATAACTTTCTGAATTTGTTAGAAATCAAGTGTAATACATGGGATAAAGGACAGTATAACAAGAAAAATATATCTAAGTCTGGGAAGGTCGACTGACCGACAAATTTGCTAACAAAAATATATTTTTTGTGTGCAAGTTTGCAGGATTTGTATAGTTTTTTGTTCTACCATTTGAAAATATATTAAAAAACATTTTGTATATAACTCAATATGATTCAATTATTAACTAGTTATACATTCTAATTACCATTAATATATTACAGATTATTAAATTATAATAACATTCCACAGTATTATTGTTTTTACTGTATTTTTGTAATAAACATAAATACATTTTACACATTATTTTCAATCTTAATTCTTTTAGAACGCAATATAGATAATGTGTTCTAAAATTCCACGGACTCCAGACGTCCCGTATACTGACAGTCAAAATACTTGTTCTCTTGTGTTGCTGAGTTGTGGATCACCAGATCTTACTGTTGTTTTTATTTCTAGGCTGACCAGGAAAAAAAATCACCTTCCCCATTATGTATTATAAGTAATTTCTTTGACAGCAAAATCTGTGATGTCTGATAATTCGGTCTGAATATTTGCGCAATACATATTCAGAGGTATTCAAAGATTCAATCCAGATTTCTAAGTATCCAGTCCAAATTGTGGATTTTAGGTCATTTACTGTAACACAGCTGGTGGTATTACTTATAATTAAGATCATCTTATTCAATATTTTATGTCATCACACTATTGGAAATGGTCCAAAGTATTGCATGTACAGTATGCTGTAAACTGCAATTGATCTTCTTAACAATCATAACAATCAAACTGTACGCCATTGTTACATAATGTACTTGAGTGAGAGTAAATGCAGTACAGAAAGACTCACAGAAAAAAAGCAAATAGTTCACCAATTTAGTCAGTGTTGTTTTCGTGACTGAAAGCACTACATTTTCTGTGAGCGTGATGCATGAGAAGCGTCTAATTCAAACATGACCATAGACAAAGCAGCGACTAACTCGCATCCCTCAAACTTCCCAATGTTTTCATAGTAGCCTGTAACCACATTTTTGTGGATTTAGGGCATTCAGGAATGGCTTTTTTGTGATATTTACTCTAATGCCACATTAGGAGCGCTCATATATTATCTCCACGATCGTATTTGGGAAGCAAAGATCAACAAAGCTTAGGAGTAAATCCTTTGGCACTGGCATGTGGGTTAGGTCAGCTGTTCTGCAGCAGAGACGGCCAATCAGATGCTTGTGTTTTTAATTTGTTGTTAGAACCCTTTTGAGCACCTTGCCTTTGATAAGCTGTTCCCACCGATGAGTCACATTCCTCTTACCTTGCAGCATTCTCAGACAAGAGCTCATGCAAGATTCTGATATCATTCACGTGTCCCTCTCTAACAAATTCGCTTTAATGACATGCTAATTCTCCTTTTAGCCCCACGTGCACTTCTGTCATAACTCATTCATATGCCATGACATCCTCCACATATTTGTGTGATCGTTTATTTAATCCTCATGGAATCATGTTCCTTTTTATTTTCAATTCACACATAAGTGAAGCCTAGTCTCACTGACTTGCTATGAAAACACAATTACATCTTAGCAGTGGAGTCATTACTTGTTACCTATGATGAGTTTGTGCTCACTCTCTCTTGCTTTTTCTGTCTTTCTCAGGTCAGCCGAACCTGTGCTATGCTTTTGAAGGGGACGGAGTGTGTGAGGAGTTCGAAGTACGTTCCAGCATCCAGGACTGTGGCTTTTTCACTCCCCAGGGGTTCACTGATCAGTGGGCGTCCACTGCCTCAGGCTCACATCAGGACCAGAGGTGTCCTGCCTCGAAGGTCACCGGGGAGCCTGTGCTCACTCAGGTATACAAACAGCTTAGAATCCATTAGCCATTATGAAAGATTTATCTGCCTCACTACTGAAAAAATCAGTTAATGTTTGTTTTGAATGAAATTTGACATTTTAAATATCCTTTTTCTTTTTATATCCTCATCAGATGTGTAAGTCGCAGTATTTTGGCATAAATGAAGTAGTGGCTCATGATGCATGGATCCCCTGTACTGCCCATCTGAACAGTTACTATACTAAGGATCAGCCTGTCTGGCTAAAGGTACACACACTTGCTCAGTGAATGAACGGCCTATATTGGGCAATTTTGATATAAGTATTAGCTTCCCCCTCTGCTGAAAGCCTTGACAATAAATAATGCACATTTTGTGATTTCAAATAAATTTTGAACAATGGTTTGTAAAATAAAGGAACATTAATATAATTGAATTTGAGCAGTTTTATGTACACTACTGTTAAAGTTTGGGGTCAGTAAGATTTTCTTAAAAGAAATTAATACTTTTATTTAGAAAAAGTGACAGTAAAGACTTTTATAATGTTAAAATATTTTTTTCAAGTAAATGCTGTTCTTTTGAACTTTGTATTCATCAAATAATCTTGCAAAAATGTATAAGGCAGCACCACTGTTTTCAACATTGATAAAAATAAAACCATTATTAATAATTGAGCACCAAATCAGCATATTAATATTATTTCTGAAATATAATACACTTCATTTAATATTACTGTTTTTACTGTATTTATTTTATCAAATAAATTCAGCCTTGATGAGCGTAAGAGACTTTAAAAAAATATATACAAATCCTATCACCCTAACTTTTTAACAGTAGTCTAGTTCAGATTTATTTTAACATTATATTTTATTTTGCCAACCCCTGCCCACTCACACTGTTCATAAATTATGTTAGCCAAGGAGCCATATATTAATTACTAATAATACTGATACTTTGTTTTTGCAGGTAGGATTTGAGCGACCAGGTGTAGCAGCCTCTGTTATTATCTACCTTGCCTATGATGGTAGTTGGCATGGGGAAAATTGCAGGAAAACGGTGACCATTGAACTATGTGACACCACTGGAAAAACACACCTGCTTGGTAACACATAATATCCTTAATTTGATTGGGAAAGATTGTAATCTTTGTATTTTTTAAGGAACTTCATTGTGTGTGCATGTCCACAGGTTCGTACGAGCTGTCATGTCAGTATAACCCCCTAGTGGTGAATGTGACTCATAACCTGAGTGTGCCGTTCTACCGGACTTCAGCAGTACAGCTGAACTTCTCCTCCTCTCAAGTGGCGGTGTTGGCGGTTGCATTGCGTACATCTTGTCACTTCAGCGCTTTTGCCCTGACCGGGTGCGCTGAGGTTGGGGTCTCCCACGAACTATTACAAGCACACACATCCACACACACACGCACTTGTGCATTTACACATGATATAAACACTAAAAGTTAGGGATCTGTACAATCTCAAAAGAAGTCTCACCAAAGCTGCATGTATTCTAAAATACAGTAAAAACACTACTATTGTAAATATTACAATTTTAAATAGCTGTTTTCCATTTTAATGACTTTAGTCCTGTGATGTAAAGCTGAAATTTTTTCAGGGTCATTACGCCGTCTTCAGTGTCACATGACTCATTCTCATTCTCATTCTATGAATCATTCTAATGTTCTATGTCCCTGCTCCTTTTACTATCAATGTTGAAAACAGTTGTGCTTCTTACTATTTTTGTGGAAACCATTATTATTTTATTATTTCAAGATTCTTTTTATAAATAAAAAATTAAAAAGAACAGCAATTTTTTGTAAAAGAAATCTTTTGTAACATTATACATTTCTTTACTCTCACTTTTAATTTAACCTGTTCTTGCTGAAAAAATATATTCATTTCTTTCAAATAAATAAATAAACTGAAAAAAAAAATAGATAAGTCTTACTAATCCCACAAACTTTGAATGTATTTTTACAAGAAAGTGACCCCGAACCCTAACCCTACAAGAATGAAGACTGTTTCACATACTCACAGAGACACAGATACAAATACAAACAATTCCATCATGTTTGACGGTGGATATGATGTCTGTCTATGTCTACAAATAATAATGAACTTAATAAGTGTTTTTCTCACTCAGATGTGTGCGTAGGCTGTGCAGTGCTGAGTCATGCAGTCCTCTAAACGTCGAACACGCTTCAGTCCTTTGTACTCCAGTCATAGACTCTAAACACTGCTCTGTTTCTTGTCATCGTGGCTATACGCTTACTGTTCTACAAGGCCAGGGACTTCCTTCTCATCAAGTGTGTACAAGTATTGTTAACAGCCTGTTTCTCTGTCTCTCTCTCTCTCTCTGTCTCTGCAATAACCTCTATAAGAAAGAAAAATCACATCTCCTTGATATCTAGTTTCTGCTAGCAGCAGTGAGATTAAGTTAGAACGAATGACTTTTTCTGAAGATTTTCCTGAGAAGAGATCTCAAGAATGACTGTCTTCACATGCACAAGAATGTTCTGATATTAACTGAATTAGTCATTTTCCAGTTAGTGCTTCAGGTAAACATGTTCAAATGATCAAAAAAATGTGATTAATACAGCCATATGCCAGCCGTCTTATTCAGATTTCTAGGAATATTGGCTTAGTCATGTAAACACCTTATTCAAAGTCCACCGTAACTGGAGGCCCATTTATACAGTATGCACGCATGTCCAAACAGAGATAATTTGGGGTGATATTAGATATACACAGTGTTTATTCAATAGTTTGACTGTTTCAAAACTGGTTTGGAGCAAAAAACATTTTGAAAACGTAAAAAGAAAGGTAGTGGCCTACTTTTGTAAGTCTTGCGACCTACATTTTCCAAATCATCACGTTCCTGTTTGCTATTGTGAAAGAGTTGATTAAATTATTGTGGAGAATTACTAAAATGCAGTGTAAGGGCAAGAGCGTCTCCAGTAATTCTAGAAGACAAGAGCAGGAACCCACATGTCTTAGTTTAATTCAGATTTTGCAGAATACCAGAATGTTCCAGAAACTGTGGAGGACATAAATGCTTAAAATTATGTTCATATGTTCGTTGTCTCAAATTGTGCTCACATTTATCGAAATCTGTGAGTTAAACCTGTCTCATCAAATTATCTAAGAAAATACATTCACATTGATTTTTATAACTCAGCAAAACAACGTCTTATTAGTGTCAAGTGAAATACTGTCATGTTTTCTAATGAACCTAACGAAAATGTGACTTTATAAATTGTCTAATGAGCCTAATGAAACTATGATTTTATAAATGGTTGTCATTCTTTCTCTGTTTTGTCCTCTCCTCAGATGGAAGCAGAGCTGATTTGTGTGCATGGAGTGTGGGACCGTGTAGTGAGCTGTCAGCCAGTGGACTGTGGCCCACCTCCTCAGTCTCATGTCTACTTTGCCTCCTTCTCGTGTCCCTGGGGCACCACATTCGGCAAGCAGTGCACCTTTTCCTGTAACGCCCCGGCGATCTTGCAAGGTGAGGACAGGAACTGGCCTACGGTGTGAGACCTGAGGGTTTTTGGAATCTTTACATTCAGTGCATGTGTCTGTTTCTTTGAGACTTTGGCCTTCCTTTCTAAAATAAAAACAGTATATTTGTGGATGACATGAGCCCTTCCTGCATGTTTGCCCATGTACACTGGAAAAAATCCAACAAATAATTGTGCTTTTTGGCATTCCTGGGGTCAAAAACAAATTACAAAGATAAATAAATAAATAAACTAACCTTAAATAATCATAATAATGAATTATTATTATTTTATTGGTGTCTTGTTATTCTTATTACTACTTTTTTTTGTTTACTATATGAATATTGGATGTTGTATTTTAAAATTATGTATTATCTTATTGTTACGAACTGTTACCTTATCTGTGACCCTGGACCACAAAACCAATCTTAAATCGCTGGGGTATATTTGTAGCAATAACCGCATTTTAGGAATACCGCTTTTGCATAGTTTGTGCTTGCTGTATATTAATCATTTGAAACTAGCAGCTCCAGTAGTAAGATTAAAATATTTATGTTGAACTATGTCATGGAAATTATGTATAAACCCTAATCAAAAAATTTAATAATCAATTTACAATGAATTAATACCCGTGTTGTACATTATGCTGTAAGCCATGGATGAGCGCTTTGTAAAAATGAACAGATTGATTATTTCATCTGCTGGTGCCGCATCACTGGCTAGATGCGCGGCATTCATCTCACGGTGCATTATTGGCATTCTCCTAGGCCGATGAGGATCGTTGCACTCATCAGTTGTACCGTCCGTTGGGTTGTTTTTGCAGTGCTTTGTGGGATTGAATGAGTGCACTCGAGAATGTCCATTATGGTTTCGGACACCACTAAAAATGTCTGTTTCCTCAAATAGTGCCCTATTTAAAGGTATAGGGGGCAATTTCGGACACAGCCGCTAGTTTTCTCCTAGTGCCTGCGTATTATTTAATTTTGTTCCCACACCGTTTGTCTATATTACTTATCCCTCCTCTCCTATTACTTAAGTCGTGGGGCTCCCCTTTTCCTTGGTCTGCTATAGTTGTGTCGATGTGTTTTGCTAACCCCTACTACTCCTGGAATTCCTTATCTGCTGTTTCGTGTGTGGATGTATCTTGAAAAGATGTTTTGTGTGGAATCTCCCTACGCACGTCGTGTGCGCATTTTATTTTTCTAGTTGTTCTTCCTTTCTGTCTTCTTCTATCTGCTAAGCCACACAAACCAGTACCAAAAAATATATTGTATGGGGTTTCAAAATTTTTTTCCTTTTTTTATTGCAAAAATCAGGACAAAATTATTAGAACATTAAGTAATGATCATGT